>JALZYL010000005.1:620735-904877 GCA_023619815.1 Aspergillus neotritici | reverse complement strand
AAAAAAAAAAAAACCAAAAAAAAAAAAAAAAAAAAAAAAAAAAAAAAAAAAAAAAAAAAAAAAAAAAAAAAAAAAAAAGCACATCGGAAAAAGGAAAGGAATCTGAGCTTAGGGCTCAATATCATACGACTGACGATTTATTAATGCCCGACGGGAAGTGAAACGGGGATCAACCCTCGGGTTTGATAGCCGAAGAGAGCGAAGGAACTGGTCTGTGGGTCCTGGAATTCCTGGCAGTTTTGTCTATGCTCCAATATCCACGGAGTACATTTTCTCCTGGAATTTTCCCCGAGCTTATCCGGGGCAGTAGAATGTCGAGGAATGACTGTTTTATTCTATTTTTATGTCTATTTCTATTCTGTGTTTGCTCATGTCTAGCTCGAATTACAAATTCTCGCTTGGAAGGGCGATCTTCACGCCAAAAGCAAATCCCCCTGGGCTTAGCTAGCCTGACATGCAGCAGACAAGTCACTAGTGGCAATTAAACGCTCTAACCTTCCTACCGCCATTGCCCACCCCCTTGCAGCCTTTGCAGTTTTTGATTAATCTTTTAAGTCGTATGAACTTTTTAACTGCGGTCTGTTCTGACGTTTATTTCCGGGAATTTGATCTTGGCTGGGATGTGGAACCACATACGATCCACTGGCGTGCGGAATCTTCCGACACAAATGGGCCAGGGCCAATTGCAGGACCGTGTTTCTGGGGTGGCTTCCTAAATATAGCAATATAAAAAGTACCTCCGTGTTTTTTCAATCCTTCAGAATCAACCGGGTACACAGAGGAGGGACTAAAGGACAGAGTCTGCAGTACACCTATTGCCTATTTAGTGTTAGTAGAGATACCTCCAAGTAGGATATTTGATCTAGTTGGCCAACCAACAGAATGCCCACGAGAATAAAAATCTGTCTTGGTTGGATGATTAGGATTGATGGATACATTCTTCATCAGTTTACCAAACAGATATCCACTCAAACAAGGCGAAAGAGGCAAGACAGAAAACTTGATCTTGCTTTGCACCGTGACAGGAAAATTACCTACCAAGCTGGGACTTGCGGGTACCTGCGAGAGATACTCGAATGTCAACCATGAGATCAATCGTCAGGCCCCCGGTCATACAAGTCGAAATGTAATGCGGACCCGAGAAAATAGTCCCGTCCGTAAAAGAAGTTTTTGTCAGTCAACTGTTACTCCAATGAATCCAACCCTGCCACGCACCATACGAACTCTTTGGTTGCCTGGGAAAGTCACGGTGACATTCACTTCTGACAGTTGGAGTCACTATTCTCAAGACATTTCAGCCTCAGATACTGGACCACTGTCGGAATGTGTTGGCAATATACAATAGGTTGTTAAACAAGCTTACCATGATTTGGGTGACCGTGGCGTTGATGACCATCGAGACAAAGGGTCCTGGTCTCACCGAGATGCAGACTTTGTCTACACAATTGAAAGACCTCTTTCAGACAAGGCTGACGGGATCTCTTTTAGACAAGGCTGACACACGGTAGC
This sequence comes from Aspergillus neotritici, assembly GCA_023619815.1. Taxonomy (NCBI): domain Eukaryota; kingdom Fungi; phylum Ascomycota; class Eurotiomycetes; order Eurotiales; family Aspergillaceae; genus Aspergillus; species Aspergillus neotritici. The sequence continues at coordinate 903,368 of JALZYL010000005.1, read as the reverse complement.
CCAACTATCTCCATGAGGTTGCTTTTCAACCTTCATGGTGCTTCTCACAACAGAGGGCCTGAGTTCAGCGTGTCACCTGGCGTTTGTTGTATATCATAAGGCGGCCCAAAAAACACGAGGAAGCTTTACGTGGTTCGTAAAATGAATGTACTCGCTCATGCCGGTTCAACATCAGGTGGAAAGAGGTACCACTGTAAGAACAAGTCTAGAATGAGCTTCTCTGATGATACACCGAGCCATCACACTTTTCGTTGTGGACCAGCCAGGATGGATGTAGTCAGACAGGAGATGCAGGGATGAGGACTGTTAGAAACCCATCCACTCCGTAAGCCCATACGGAGTACGGGAGTATTTCGTCCATTATCGCCTCGGACAGCAACTGTCTTCCGCCAACAATGTATGGGAACCCTGTACCTCTGGGTATTTTTCCTTTTCTTTTTGCCTTTTTCCACTTTACTTTAACTTTTTTTCTCCTCGCTTTTCTTTTTTCCTCTTTGGTTTTTTGTTTCTATTTTGTTAATTATTATTGTTTACTATTACTGCTACTGACCCACTCAGTCCAGAGCCACCCAAGCTGAGCGCCTCGCGCCATCAACACATGGGCCCAGGCCGGTGATGGATCCTCAATGTCACTGTGCCTAAGGCGTACTCTGTCAGCCATGAGTCGAGGCAAGGGACCTTTGAGGGTTTGACCCAAGTCAGTATATTATATTGAAATCGTTGCTTCCTGAGCCTGGCCTGCATTATTGGCTCTAAGATCTCTTGTTTCATTGCCCCCGAACTCTAGTTCGTTCACCTGTTCCCAGTGGACCATAAAATGAAGCTCTACTGTTAGCCACTCCGTATTCTATTTTAGGCTGAAAATTTGATCCCCGAGCTAACTGTCAATGTCTTCAATTTAAGGAAAGAAAGTCGTCGCGCCGAGAGTCATTATCATTATTCCCCCCCCCTCCTACGTCGAAAGTCTCGTCCCTACCAGAATATCACCAACTAGAATAATACGGTAATACTCACGAATAGCTATGGCTCCTTCTTCTGTGCCATGTTGTCTGCCGGGCTTCAGCCCCGAATCTAAGGGACCTAAACGGGTCATGTCCATGAGGTTGAAAACAGCACCAGAGCGTAACAGCCAGCTGGTGACTGCATGGAATAGAGGAAACCTCGAAGCCATTTTTCAGACAGCATGGACTGCCCTTCTTTTTCGCTACACAGAATTCGAGGATATCTGTTTCGGTTACCAGCGCATCGGCGCAGAGGACTCGTTACCGGGTCCACTGCAATCTCCGGGAATTGCCAATATACCGGAGTTCAGACTTGCTGTAAACGAGGATGACTCCCTCATGGCGACGTTGAAGAAAGTGGAGACCATGGGATATCCCACTACGGTCCGTAGCCTGTGCCGTGACACCAGCACATGTTCTGCCGGCTACCTTCTCTTCAATACCATCCTGATGGTGCGGGAGACTTCCTCGACCGGACGGGCCCTGGCAATTACTCTTCCTGAAGAGGTATGTTTCAATATAGGTATTATCTCCTTGCAAGACTAACCTGTTCTCTCAGTGTCGTGTCCGGGTTCAGGTGAAAGTGCTGTTGCATGACATTGGCATCTTTCTGGAGTGGTGGAACGATGACATGTCTACCGAACAAATGAGAAGTATTGCAAAATACTTTGAGCAAATACTGGACACATTGACCTCCGCACAAGACGCTACCATGGGCGGCGCTGTGGGCCATATCTCCGAGCAGGATTGGGCGCGGTTGTGCGCGCTCAATGCAAGCCCACCGCGACGTCTCGATCAATGTGTTCATGAAGTTATCGAGGGTCAAGTCGCTCTTAGACCTGGCAAAGAGGCCGTGTGCGCCTGGGACGGTGATCTGACGTATAGAGCGTTGGATGATCTGGCCACTCGGGTGGCATTTCTCCTTCAAGCACAAGGAGTTGGGCCGGAAGTTCGTGTGGGCCTTTGCTTTGATAAATCTGTGAGATTCCTTTTCTTTTTCTCACCCCGCTCTCTATTGCTTTTTGATGTGCAACTGCCTTCATTTTCTTGGAATTTCCACTCCTTTGACCTCTCCCACATGGCCCATGATAGTCATTTGCAGACTACTAATAAGCCCAAATCAATGACGAGTTGCCCAATTTACTGACTACCGATCCTAGAAATGGAACGTGGTTGCAATGCTAGCTGTGATGAAGGCCGGCGGCGCCTTTGTCTCCCTCGACCCAACGCACCCAATCTCACGTTTACAATCCTTAGTACAGTCCGCGGAAGCAAAGCTCGTACTATGCTCCAGAAATCATGTTGAGAATCTGGCCAATGTTGCTGAGATCTTGATGCCGCTGGACGACAGTGTCCTGGATGCACCCCAGGGATCGCGTGGAAAAGTCGACCGACTGGCGAAAGTCCAGAGTAGCAACGCAGCCTATATAATCTTCACTTCAGGATCTACAGGGCAGCCGAAGGTGAGTTATAAAGTAGAATTCTATGTTGATTCTGGAACGTTTCTGACGTACCTAGGGTGCATTGCTCGAGCATGGAGCTTTCGTTTCAAGCGCTATGGCCTGGGCTCCAAAGCTCCATATCGATTCGCATTCTCGAAGCCTGCAATTTGCGGCACACACATTTGATGCATGCCTAGTTGAAATTTTGACTACGTTAATGCAAGGTGGATGCGTCTGCGTGCCGAGTGAAGAAGATCGCTTGAACGACATCGTGGAGGTCATAAACGGCATGGGAGTGAATTTCGCTCTTTTGACCCCTTCTTTTGTTGAATTCCTCGACCCTTCCGAGGTGCCAACCCTGGAGACGCTTGTGCTGGGTGGGGAGGCAATGTCGCCGTCACAGCTCAACACATGGTCAGTGCTAAATCTCGTCAATGCGTACGGACCAACGGAAGGTGCGGTTGTATCTGTGGTGAATTCGAACGTCACGCCATCTTCGGATTGCAAGGATATTGGTCTAGCTGTTGGCGTACGAGCCTGGATAGTACATCCCGATGACCATAACAAACTCGTCCCTCTTGGCTGCCCGGGCGAATTACTACTGGAGGGTCCCACACTTGCTCGCTGTTATATCAACAACGTGGAGAAGACGAACGAAGCATTCATTCATAGTCCAGATTGGGCGACAAGAGACGGCGCTAGTCCGTCTAGCTGGAGATTCTACAAGACTGGAGATTTGGTAAGGTATAACTCCGACGCTGGGTCACTAACGTACATAGGAAGAAAGGACACACAAGTGAAGTTCCACGGCCAGCGCATTGAGCTGGGAGAGATCGAGAACCAACTGAGCACAGAGGTAAAGGTCAAGCACTGCTTGGTGCTTTTCCCCAAGTCAGGGTTTGCGCAAGGCAAGCTGGTGGCGGTGTTTACATTGTCCGCGGAGTCCGACGATCCAGATAACAGAAAAGTACCACTGAAGCTTGTCGATCCAGAGAAGAGGCTCGAAATAGTTGCCGAGCTTCGCCGTAACCTGTCCGCTCGTTTACCAACGTACATGGTCCCATCGGTATGGTTCTGTATCGAGGCCTTCCCCTTTCTCGCCTCCGGGAAGCTCGACAGGAAGTCAACCACGAGTTGGGTGGCAGAAATGGAAAATGACTCCGAAACCCCATTCTTTGCCACGGATCTCGAAACAACCGAAGCCGTTGCTGAAACCACGACTCCAGTGGCGGATCAATTAGCTTCTATCTGGAGTCGCGTTCTGAACATCCCGCTGAATCAAGTTGGGTTGGACAGGAGCTTCTTGAGTTTGGGCGGCGATTCCATTGCCGCACTAACATGTATCGGCTTTTGCAGGAAGCAGGGGATTGGACTCACAGTACAAGAGGTACTTCGCAGCAAGTCCATCAGGGAACTGTCGACGCATGCGAAAGAATTTCACCAAGCAACTTCCTACCAAGAGCAGGTTGATGAGCCCTTCGATCTCTCGCCAATCCAGACACTCCATTATATGGTACGCCAGGAACATCATGGTCACTTCAACCAGAGCATTCTCACCCGCCTCAATCAAAAGGTTGATGTTCGTGATTTGCGACGGGCTGTTGAGACCCTCATTAGCCGCCATTCCATGCTTCGCGCTCGCTTGACCCCTGCCAATAACAAAGGCGACCTGCAACAGTTGATTACTACCGATATTACTGGGTCATACAGCTTGCAGACTCACAAAATTGCCCGTCTGGATGATACTAAAGATGCGATTTCTCGAAGCCATTCAGCAATAGATGCTTCTGTCGGCCCATTGTTCGCGGTCGACTTGTTCCACATTAGTGGGGAGAACTCCTACTTGTCTCTTGTTGCCCATCACTTGGTGGTTGACATCGTTTCGTGGAGAATTATCTTGGAAGATCTCGAGGATCTCATATTGAATCCCCACCAGTCCGAATCTGAAAACTGCTCCCTCCCTTTCCAAACCTGGTGTCGCCTACAGACCAACCAGTGTCGAGCAGCCTTGTCCGAAGGAAAGAACATTGATGTCATCCCGCCCCTCGATCTTGGTTACTGGGGAGTGAAGAACCGACTCTTGACATACGGGGATGTCGACTGTGAGACTTTCGAAATCGATGCCGGAAACGCCAACTGCCTCCTAGTGGACTGTCACCAGAGCCTTCAGACCGAGCCTGTCGACATTTTCCTAGCCGCGCTTCTGCATTCGTTCGGTCAAACCTTTAGAGACAGACCTACCCCCGTGATCCATAACGAAGGCCATGGTAGAGAGGCATGGGATGCCACGATAGACATCTCGCGAACGATTGGTTGGTTTACTGTTCTACAACCCATCATGACATCCAAATACGTCGGGGATGACCCGATAGAAACAGTCATACGTGTGAAGGACCTCCGTCGACGTGTAGCAGATCATGGCAGACACGACTTTGCGTGCCGTATGCTCCAGGGCAAAGAAGATCAAAGAATTCGACACCATTGCCCCATGGAAATCCTGTTCAACTATGTCGGCCAGCACCGTGATCTACAAAGACAAGACGGTTTATTCCAGCTCATGAGCCAAATGGCCGGAGAGTCGGGCAAAGGCGATCCGGCAGCTGACTTCGGGGAAGATACTCCTAGATTTGCGCTTTTCGAAATTTCCGCTATGGCTGCCCAAGGAAGACTTCGTTTTATCTTTACTTTCAACAGATACATGAACCATCAGGGAAGAATAAGGGATTGGATATCGAACTGTCGCCGGTTGCTCATGCATCTTGGGCCAAAACTCCGCTCTCTCACACCGAGGCCTACTTTAAGCAGCTTCCCTATGCTATCTCTCAACTACGAGGAGCTCGAGGAAATAGTGGCAAAAAAACTGCCTAGAGTCGGGATCCAGTCTCCAGAGCTGATCGAGGATATCTACCCTTGCTCTCGAATGCAGCAAGGTATCCTATTAGGCTACTCCCGAGATAACTCCCTCTACGCCGTCAACGCCACCTTCGAAGTGATGAGCTCCGCCACTGCAGTCGATATTGACAAGCTTGCTCACGCCTGGAAACAAGTTGTTTCTTACCATGCGATGTTACGATCGGTGTTCGTGGAGAATCTGACCACCCGCGAACTGTTCTTCCAAGTTGTTCTGAAGACTTTCGACTCGCGCCCTTCTTATGTCAGATGCACGGACGATAATGATGTGCTAGACACCCTGGATAAGCAGAAGTCCGCGAAGTACGCTGCGAACCAGCCTCCTCACCGGTTTACTATTTGCCAGACCGCCACTGGAAAGGTGTTTTTCCGGATCGAACTGAGCCATGCCTCGATGGATGGAGCATCGATTCCAATTATAATCAATGATTTGCAGAGTGCATACAACGGTAAGCTCGACAATGATAATGACCACAAGCCGACCTTCAAGAACTTCGTCCGCTACCTGGAAGACACAAAGCGGGACTCTGGCATCGAGTATTGGTGCTCTTACTTGTCAAACATACAACCTTGCCATCTCCCCGTGCTAAATGATGGCAAAAACTCCGAGAAAGAGCTTCGAACCGCCAAATTGAGCTTCAAATTCTATCGAGAACTCCAGGAGGCCTGTGAGAAGAATGGCCTGACTCTGTCGACCGTATTCAGGACTGCCTGGGGACTGACACTTCGCTCCTTCGCCAACTCTGATGACGTATGTTTTGGCTACACGGCATCCCTGAGAGATGTTCCCGTGGAAGGGGTAGATTCCATTGTCGGCCCAGTCGTCAACCTCTTGGCATGTCGAATGAATGTGTCTGGACATACCCTCCTTCGAGAAGCTTTGCACCAAGTCCAAGATAACTACATGGAAAGTTTGCCATACAGGCATTGCTCTCTCATTGATATCCAACACGTTCTGAAGCTCTCAGATACTGCCTTGTTTAACACGACTATATCCTACCGAAGACTTCCAAGCGAAACACCTGAGAGCAAGGATGGCATACAAATCCGGGAAACCTCTAAACATGACCCTGCAGAGTTCCCTGTCTTCGTCAACGTTGAGGTCTCCGATACGGATGCCGACATCGAGATGAATTATTGGACAGATATCGTATCGGACGGTCAAGCGATGAGTGTGGCTAGGACGTTTTTGAAGTCCCTCGAGAATATCATTCACCACCAGGACAAGATGATCGGCAAGATAGATGCCCTGAGTGACTCAGACAGACAGCAGATGGCAGCATGGAATAGTCATATCCCACGGCCTGCTGGTAAATGCGTCCAGGAGATTATCCAAGAGACGGCCAATGCGCACGGAGATACTCTCGCAATATCTGCTGGAGATGTGAATCTGACATATTCCCAACTCCATGCAATGTCTACCAGCCTTGCTGCGTACTTGGAAAAGCTCGGCGTGGGAGAGGGCGTTCTGGTACCAATTGATATGGAAAAGTCTGCCTGGCAGGCTGTCACCATCCTGGCCGTCTTCAAAGCAGGAGGCATATGTGTTCCGATGCCTGACTCGCAGATCTCACATTTCTCCAAGGAATGGTTTATGGACAACGATGTCCAAGTCGTTCTGGCCTCCCCGCAAAGAGTTCAAGCCTATGAAGGCATGATTCCCAATGTTATTCCTGTTGACGGGCCTCTGTTCAAATATCTTCCCCGACGCCACCGTCTATTCCAATATCGCTCACTGCCTTCCCATGATGCCTATGTGATTTTCACTACTGGGACCTCTTCTATGGCAAAGGCTGTAATGCTCAAACACAGTACGGTGCTTATGCGAGCGGAGGCATTTGCCTCAACCCTTGACCTAAACTCGACGACGAGAATGTTTCTGTTCTCCTCCTATACATTCGATATGTTCCTCCAGGAACTATTCGGCACATTGGTTCGCGGAGGTTGTGTGTCTTTTCCTTCAACAAACGACCCCGCCCATTTACCAGCGAATATCAATGTATCCAAAGCGAATACCCTCTGCCTCACACCTTCAGTTGTGTCTGTCATTGATCCATTCGAGATTACCCACGTTCAAAAACTGGCAGTGTACGGTGAATGCTTAACTGCAAAGGTCCGTGACATTTGGTCGCCGAAAGCTCGTATTTACACCTTCTTTGGAGCTGCCGAATGCTCCTCAACTTGTCTCTACGAGTCAAACCCAGGCAAAGAGCTCTCTAACTTTGGGTCCAATGTTGCCTGTGGTGTGTGGCTCGTCAACCCTACAAACCATAATCTCCTTGTCCCGATTGGATGTATTGGTGAGGTCGTGATAGAAGGGCCGCTTCTGGCCGAGTCCTATCTCTTCAGTGACGATAACGCCAGATCGGGGTTGGTCAAGGACCCTACGTGGAGCCTAGACATGGGAAACAAACGCTCCTGCAGAAATAACGCTACCATAACCTCCACGAAGCCACCCCGATGGATGTTCAAGACAGGAGACTTGGCCCGATACAACTCCGATGGGACGCTGGTATACCTCGGCAACAAGAACGAGCTGGCCAAAATGCAGAGAGGAGCCGTGAATGTCGAGCAATGTATCAACGGTTTCTTATCACCTGATGCACACTGTGCGGTGGAATTGGTCGAGGTCTCTAACGGACTGGAGACCACGGAACATCTAGCGGTGTTCGTGTTCCCTGGTGCTTCCATCGTCTCTGAAACCGACAAACCTCGTCAATTGATCTCTCAACCATCGTCCGAGTTCCGCAAGCTTGTGGCAGAATTGCACACTAAGATATCAAGGATATTACCTGCGGATCAAATCCCACTGTCATATTTACCAGTGCCTAAGATGCCGCTTACAGCTTCCGGTCAACTGGACCGGGCAGCGCTACGAGGTGCAGCTCGAAGCCTTACAATGGCTGGTAAAACCGCACTGGAGACATACGCGCCCTCTAAATCCTCGCAGACTGTTATTGACAATGAAGAGTTTGAGATCGAGAGTGTCGATGAACAGCCCACCATTCATAAGACAACAGCCCAAGTGACAAGCAAGACGGAAGACAGCATGGAAAAGATCCTCCGAAGTGTATGGGAAGAAGCACTGAAACTGGCACCTGGCTCTGTCAATTCTGAAGACAGCTTCTTCAGACTGGGCGGTGACTCTGTCACTGCCATGAAGATTGTTGGTGCTCTGTACTCACGCGGGGTTTCCCTTACTGTTGCCAGTATCTACAACTTCCCAGTCTTGACGGATATGGCGGATAACTGCCAGCTGTTGAATACGACAACAACAACAACCAAGAAGGCAGCCAAGTCGGAAGACAGCGTGGAAAAAATCCTCCGAAATGTGTGGGAAGAAGCATTGGGACTGGAACCCGGCTCTGTCAATGCCGAAGACAGCTTCTTCAGACTGGGTGGCGACTCTGTCACTGCCATGAAGATTGTTGGGGCTTTGTACTCACGCGACATTTCCCTTACTGTTGCCAGTATCTACAAATTTCCGATCTTGAGCGAAATGGCGGATAACTGCGAGCGTCTGGGTAGCGATACGGATACGACTGTCGCGGAACGATTCGACCTCTTGCCTACCTCGTTGAACCGGGAGGAGATTGTGGAAGAGATCGCTGATCAATGTGAGATTGATGAGGATTCGATATATGATGTGTACCCTTGCAGTCCCGTCCAAGAAGGGCTTATTACGATGTCTCTGAAGCAAAAAGGGGCCTATCTCGCTCGGCCTGTGTTCCGGCTCACAGAAAAGGTCGACATCCAGCAATTCCAATACGCCTGGCAGCAGGCTGTGAATGAATTGGAAATCCTGAGGACTCGCATCGTGGCTACAGAGTCTGCCACATTCTTTCAGGCTGTTGTCGACGAAGAGATAATCGATTGGAACTTCAAATCGACACTCGAGGAAGCCATGGACGATGCGTTGAGCTTACCAACACACAACGGCGGCAAGCTCGCGGACTACACAATTGTAGACTGCGGGAACTCATATGAACGCTACTTTATTTGGACCATCCACCATGCCCTCTACGATGGCTGGAGCATGGGTCTCGTTCTCAAACGAGTGGAGGAAATTTATTCTGGATTGCCGGCTGAAACCCCAGCACTTCCCTACAAGCTTTTCATTGAGCATCTGCTGGAGCGAGACATCTCCGATTCGGACGATTTCTGGAAGTCTCATCTTTCTGGTCTATCTTGTTCGCCTTTCCCCCAGAACAAGCCGTCCTCGTCGGGCGCTACTCGTGTGGGAAACAAGCACCGCTGTAGTATGGAAATTGTCCGAGGGTCAAACCCCGTGGATCTGAGTGTACCGGAGCTGATACGTGCAGCCTGGGCTCTTGTTGTCTCGACACACTCAGGATCCAGCGACGTTTGCTTTGGCGAAACTCTGACAGGACGGAATATCAATCTGTCTGGTGTAACCAACGTTATAGGCCCTGTTCTCACCACAGTGCCTACACGTATCCAAGTCGAGAGTGATCTTCGTATTGATCAATATCTGGAACATGTGCGGCAACTGACGACGTCGATGATTTCGCACCAGCACTCTGGGCTGCAACAAATCAGGAAACTGAGCAGTGATACGGCTCTGGCTTGCGAATTCCAGAATTTGCTAGCCATTCAAATTAGTGGAGACCAATTCTATGGAGACCTATGGTCGCCTGAAGACTGCGAGACAAACGAGGACTTCCTCACCCACCCGCTGGTAATCGAGTGCGAAGTTGGTGACTCGCAGTTGGAGATCACAGCACACCATAACGAGGTTGTCATAAACAGCTGGCAGACCAGGAACATCCTGCACCAGTTCTCGCATGTTCTAAAGCAGTTCTTTTCCCTTTCTAAAGGCGAAGATCGAAGCGTGGGGTCCATTGAAGTATCCAGCCCACTCGACAGAGACCAAATCGCAGCTTGGAACAAGCGAGATCCCTTCAAACTTGAGAGATGCGTCCACGATATTATTGAAGAGAGATCTTTGGCCCAGCCTGAATCTCCAGCTATCTGTGCCTGGGATGGTCGACTTTCTTACCGTGAGCTGTACAAACTCGCTTCAACCTTCGCGGCCTATCTCAGCTCTCGGGGAGTTGGCCCCGAAACAATGGTACCAGTTTGCCTGGACAAATCCCTATGGGCCGTGGTTGCGCTAGTTGGCATTTTGATATCTGGTGGAGCGTTCGTACCGTTGGACCCTGCTCATCCAGCTTCGAGACACAAAGAAATCATCGAGGAAGTGGACGCGCAAATTGTGTGTTGCTCTCCACAGCACCAAGGCCGCTACTCGGGATTCATGCCAACAGTAATCCCAGTCGGCAAGGATACAATCAAAGCATATGGCAGTCTCGTGTCTGGCATGAGGGGTCTGAAGAGCGCAACCCCTTCTAATGTGGCATACGCCATTTTCACATCAGGGAGCACTGGACGACCCAAAGGCATTCTCATTGACCACCGAGCAGTAGTGAGTAGCACTATGGGCTTTGGGCCCATTGTCAATATTAACCGAAAGACGAGGGCCTTCCATTTTGCGTCGCTTACGTTTGACGCGGCCATTATGGAGATCTTCGCCACACTGATGCTCGGTGGCTGTACGTGCATTCCAAGTGAAGAGGAGCGCTTGAATGATGTTGCCGGCGCTATTCGCCGCATGAACGTTACGTGGTCGTTTTTGACCCCTTCTATTGCCGACATTATCGACCCGGCAACAGTTCCTACCCTGAAAGTCCTAGTGTGCGGCGGAGAGAAATTGTCACTGGAGGTGATCGCGAAATGGGCTCACCGCGTGAAGTTGATGAATGGCTATGGCCCGACAGAGACGACTATATTTGCAGTTGTGGACTCGGATGTTTCACCTGACCATGACTCTGTCCGGATAGGCCATGGAATACCGTCCACTTTGACTTGGGTAGTGGACCCCGAGAACCACGATCGACTATCGCCCTTAGGAGCTGTTGGTGAATTGGCACTGGAAGGACCAGCCCTTGCCCGAGAATACCTCAAAAACCCCGAGAAAACAGCAGAGGTGTTTGTGAACGAGCCAGCATGGATGAAGCATTTCCCCAATTCTCTGCCTTCTCCGCGGAGGATCTACAAATCAGGGGACCTCGTCAGATACAACCACGACGGATCCATCGACTATCTTGGCCGGAAGGATTATCAAGTCAAGCTCATGGGTCAGCGCATGGAGCTCGGAGAGATAGAGCATCGCCTGCGGGCAGATCCCCGCGTCCATCACGCTGTCGTGATCTTGCCAAAGGCAGGGCCGCTCCAAAAACGGCTCGTCACCGTGCTCACTTTGAAGTCGTTGCCATCGAACAAGAGCTTTGGTCTGGACGACTCCTGTGAGCTTGTCGATCGTGATAGTTTCACAAAGGTTGCATACCATGAACTAGTTGAGATCCAGAAGAGCCTCGAAGCCCAGTTGCCGGTCTACATGGTTCCGCAGACTTGGGCAGTCATGAAGAAACTTCCAATGCTCATTTCCGGAAAGTTGAATAGGAAGCGAGTTACATCTTGGCTTGAATCTGCTGACGATGCTACCCATAAACGCATAATGAGGGATTATGACGACATTAAGCGAGGCAACATCGAACCCAGCGAGGAGGAAGACCGTACCTCTACTGTTCAGTCTCTTCGAGACATTTTCGCACAAGTCCTCAATCTTCCCAGTGAGAAGGTCGACCTCAACCGCTCATTTGTTAGCATGGGTAAGTATTAATTATGTGACATGGATGAGGGATAAGGCGCTAACTTTTTGATACAGGTGGTGATAGCATTAGCGGAATTGGTGTTATTTCCAAAGCTCGCAGGGCTGGGCTCATTCTGACCCTTGACAATGTGCTTCGGAGCAAGTCAATTGAGGAGCTTGCTCGATCGGCTGGAGCTAAGGCACCAGTTGCTCGAGTGAAAGAGAAGGCCGGAGAACATTTCGAGCTCTCGCCAATCCAGCGCCTGTACTTCCAATCTGCGAACTCCTACGACGGCGCGAGTCGCTTCAACCAAAGTATTACGGTGCAGATTAACCGGGATCTGAGGCCCGAGATTGTACAAAACGCCATCCATGCTGTGATCAAGCAGCACGCAATGTTTAGGGCGAGGTTCAGCAAAGGGAAAGGCGGGCAGTGGCAACAGAGAACGATGGAGGTAGGTTTAAATGTTCCTTGAATTGACTATGATTGAAGCTAACTGTCTTATAGAATATTGGCTCATGCTACAAATTCCGTGTGCATTCGATCAATGATCCTCGTGAAAGACTGCCTATCGTTGCCGAAACCCAGAGTTCTCTCAACATCCAAAACGGACCCGTTTTCGCAGCAGATCTATTCAAAGTCCGCAGTGGAAAGCAGCTTCTTTTCCTCGTTGCGAACCATCTGTCAGTTGACGTGGTATCCTGGCGAATCGTTCTACAAGATTTGCAAGATTTCATCGACTCTGGATCCCTCTCCCCAGAAAAGTCGCTCTCTTTCCAGGGCTGGTGTGACCTCCAGAAGGAACATGTCAAGAATGCGAACGCGCAACTTCCCTTCTCCGTGAAAACACCAGACCTCAAGTACTGGGGAATGGAAAATAGGCCCAATGTCTATGGCCAAACCAAGCTGGAAAATTTCACTCTTGGAGAGAAAGCCACTGCGCTAATTCTCGGCGGGTGTAACGACGCCCTTCGCACCGAGACAATCGACCTACTGCTCGCGGCTGTTGTTCACTCGTTCAAACGTGTGTTTAATGACAGGAAGTGTCCGACAATATACAACGAAGGCCATGGTCGCGAACCTTGGGATCCCAGTATCGATCTGTCGCGGACGGTTGGCTGGTTTACCACGTTGACACCGTTGCAAGTGGATGGAGGCCCAGGTAAGACAACTCCACTATTAAGAATAATTAATGAGCTGCATGATAACACTGATGCAGATCTTCTCCATACACTGAAGCGTGTGAAGGATATGAGGCGCAAAGTGGCAAGCGACAACCGCTTCTATTTTGCGCAAAACCTTCTACACTCCAAGAAAGCAAACTTCCCCGTTCCACTCGAGGTAATGTTCAATTATCTTGGTCAGCTGCAGCAACTGGAAAGCAAAAAGTCTCTTTTCTCTCAATACGGAGACCTCCTTGACAGCCAAATCACCGAAGGGTTCAGCGATCTTGGCTTGAACACACCGCGGTTCGCGCTCTTGGAGGTATCAGCCATTGTCCTGAGTTCCAAACTCCATGTGTCATTCAGATACAACATGAATATGCGACACCAGCAAAAGATCCGAGACTGGGCATACCAGTGCAAGCAGGTATTTGAGGAAGACATCGTTGATCTCAAGGACTTTGTGCCCGAGCCTACGCTCAGTGACTACCCATTGCTACCGATCACTTATGACAGCCTAAGCAGAATGATGAAGACCACGCTTCCCAAAGTGGGTATTCAGAGCTGGGATGTGGTCGAAGACATCTACCCATGTACCCCTGTTCAAGAGGGTATCCTACTGAACCAGCTTCGAAATCCGCGTGGTTACATGTTCAACGCAATTTACGAAGCGCGTAACCCCGGGGGAACCGGCAGAATAGACTCGAAGCGTCTCCGGAAAGCTTGGGCGATGGTCGTTAGCAGACATTCTGTACTGAGAACTTTGTTCATCGATGCTAGCTACCGAGGTGGCTCTTTCGATCAAGTGGTGGTCAAGAGTGTGGAGGATGATGTTTTTGAAATCAACTCCAGCGACTCCGACGCGTGCGACCTGCTCGAAAAAGTTGACCACTTGAGCATGAGCACTAAACGGTCCCTCAAGGTCCCACAGCAGCTGACAATTTGCACATCATCTTCCGGCAGGGTTTGGATCAAAGTGGAGGGCAGCAATTCCATTATGGACGGTGGATCAATCGACGTACTTCTCAAAGATTTGGCTCTTGCGTACAACAATCAGCTTCCTACAGGACCAGGGCCACTGTTCAGCGACTACATCAAGCACATAAGAAGTCGGACTGAAGAAGAGACCCTGAAGAACTGGATCAGTTATTTATCTGGTGTGCGCCCTTGTCATCTATCGACTCCCTCTAGGACAAGCAAAGACCGCCAGCAGCGCTCGTTCATGATGAATTTCGACAGATTCCAGGAATTACACGATTTCTGCGAGAAGAACTCAATTACCCTGTCGAACATCACCCTATCCGCTTGGGCAATTGTCCTGCGGAGCTTTACCGATTCCGACGACATCTGCTTTGGTTACCCGTCCGCTGGACGCGATTCTTCAGTGCCTGGCATACAAGATGCAGTGGGTGTCTTCATCAACATGCTTTGCTGTAGAGTCAAATTTGCCGCTGGCCAGTCGCTTCTTGACATTTCTAAGGATGTACAAGATGACTACATTCGCAACCTGCCGCACCAGAACTGCTCGCTGGCTAAAATTCAGCATGAGATTGGACACCACGGGCAGATGCTTTTCGATTCGGTCCTTTCGATACAAAACCATACTTTCCAAAGAGGTTCCACCGAGAAAGGAATAACGTTCGAGTATCAAAAGGGGTATGATCCGAGCGAGGTAAGTTATGACCAATTTTCCAAATCTGAATATTTGAGTCTAATAGTTGTACCAGTATCCTGTAACTTTGAGTGTCGACATTGCCAAGGGTCATGAGAGGATCTTGCTCAGATACTGGACAGACACTGTATCTGACGACCGAGCAAGACTTCTGGCCAACGCTGTTTGCAAGGTCTTTGCATCCTTTATCGACAGGCCATCTGAGAAAGTTTCGGACCTGGTCATCATGGGAGAACTGTCGGAACCATCTCAGCCATCGCAAGCACGACCGTCAAGAGAGATCCAAAGCGAAGATGGCTTAACTGGGCATACTGTTAACAAGGAGCTATTACAGAGCTTGATCGACAATCGGGTTAATGAGATCATTGGCCAGATGATTGAGGGTGGGAAGCTGGCCAGACCATCTGCACAGAATCAACAGACAACACAGGCAAATGGTGGAGGTTCGGTCAATACTAAGACAATTACCAGAAAACAACTCTTAGCAGAACCGACTTTTGGCCCCCCAAAGGTTACCGAGGATCGAGGCAGCAACGACCTTGAAAATGAGAAAGTGGGCGAGCAGCAGGTCAGGGAAATAGAGCTTTCGCGAGCGACCTCGACAGAGAAGATATCAGTCGTACGGCCAACAACCCTTGACAATGAGCTTTTGGAGGCTGGGATTTGCCCCAAGATTGGAGTCTTCAGAAGTGGCATCGCTGATATCCTTCCCGTCACGGATTTCCAATCTTTCGCCATAACCGGAAGCCTCTTCGAATCGAGATGGATGTTAAACTACGTCTATATGGATGGAAAGGGCCCACTGGACCTCAAGAGGCTGAGGGAAAGCTTTATGCGGGTAGTCGATTCATTCGACATACTTCGCACTGTTTTCGTCTGCTTCTATGGTCAATTCTTCCAGGTGGTGCTCAAGAAGATTCGGCCTGACATCTTTGTCCGAGAGACAGAGAAAAGCTTTGACGAGTACACCGAGCTACTGCGACAGAAAGACCGCGAAGAGAAATTACGACAGGGCCAACAATACCTGCAGTTCTATGTCGTGAAAAAGAAGAAGACCGATGAGCATCGTATTCTAATGCGCTTGTCGCACGCTCAATATGACGGACTGTGCATGGGACGGATTTTGTCCGCCATCAAGACAGGATATGAAGGGAGTCCGCTACCTTCCGCTTCCTCATTTTTAAGCTATATGCGCCTTCTCCCTGGGTCGATCACGTCAGAGCATTACGAGTACTGGAGTACGCTCCTCAAGGGCTCTCGTATGACAGAAGTGATTCGGAGAGAAAAGCCCAATACTTTCAACTACATGGGGGCTTTGACAGAACAGAAGAAGACAATCGAAATCAAAGCCAGCACACTTGGAAATATCACAGTTGCGACAGCCATGCAGGCGGCGTGGGCGATGACACTGGCAAGATTATCCGCTTCATCTGACGTGGTCTTCGGCCTCACAATAAACGGCAGGAATGCTACAGTTCCCGGCGTGGATACGACTGTTGGCCCATGTCTCAACCTAATCCCTGTCCGAGTGAATTTCCAACAGCGCTGGACTGGGCTTGATCTCTTCCGCTACCTCCAGGACCAACAGTTCGCCAACATGCCTTACGAGTCACTGGGATTCAGGGAGATTATCCGGCGTTGTACTGACTGGCCGGATTCGACCTTCTTTACTACTACAGTTTTCCACCAAAACGTCTCACTGGGAGACCACATGCAGCTTGATGACAACATCTACGACCTGGGTGGTGCTGGCGTTGACGACAATCTCTCGGATTTCCGCCTGGTCTCCACATCTAACCAGGACAAAATCGATATCTCCCTCGCCTACTCCCACAAAGGCCCTATCACCCCCAACTTCGCCGTCAAAGTCCTCGACATGGTCTGCGAGATCGCGCAGAATCTCATTAACAACCCTAACGCTACACTCCCATCACCCAATACCCTCCGCTCGCTGCCGAGCCACGTCGTCCCCGACAAGACGCAATTCTCCGACGAGCAATTCCTCACCGCGGAGCTCAACAACTGCAGCATCTCTGAGATCCTCGTTCACAGCGACATTCTCACCCGTATCTGGAAGCAGGTGCTCCCCCGCAAAGACCGGTCCACGAGCCCACAGTTCTACTTCCACTCCTCCTTCTTCGAACTTGGCGGTGACATTGTCAACATGGGCCAGGTACTCTGGCTGCTCGAACAGGAGGGTCTCCACGTGCGCTTCGAGGAGCTCCTTGAGCACCCAACTTTCCTAGGCCAGATGGGGGTTCTAGCGCTGAATTACCCGAAGGAACAGAGCGCGTCGATCGAAGACCCGCGCGCTGTTCAGCAAGTTACTACTACGGATGTGTCGGGTATGGTTAAAGGGGTGCCTGCTTCAGGACCTCTTGGAAAGGCTATGACGTTGGCTAGAAGGTTTACCAAATGGAGTACTGTTTCGACTAAGGGGTGAGTTGGATGTTGTTTTGAATACTATGCATGGGGTTGTTTTCGTTGGTAGATGCATATGCACATTCCGTTCTTTACTGATATATACATATTTTGCATTTTTGTTTCTCGGCCTGCGCTGCATTGGACGCTCTTTTGTATTTAGTTTATTGATCGAATATCAAACAAAAGTATATTCTATTACATACAAATACATATATCTTAAATCCATCAATCTAGCTACACCGAAGCCAGCTAATATCAATAAACCGAATAAATTCCATTCTAACCATCTATTGTAGGTGTGTTCCCAGACTTTAGTCCAAAATAAGCCAAAAGGCAAATGCGACCAATCTTTCATATCAAATGAAGTCATCTGCCCGAGATAACTATGTGACATGTACTTATTTTCCCCTCTATTAAAAAGACCCTAGTAAGGGGATAGATAGTATATCAGGGTAAGGTGATAACAAGCCTTGGCGATCGTCCGCCTCCCGCTCCACCCTCTCCACCCGCCCCGCTGATGCCCCACAATCATACTTGCACCGTACATAGCACATTCTACATAGATATGAGGCATTCTGCATCTCGATTTCTTGTAATTATATCAGCATGTCTATTATTATAGCATGCTGATAGTATTATATACTGTTTACGACCGATGATATTCCATGACATGATATTCAGATGCAACACGAAGATAGTTCTCTCCAGGGGGGAATAGATGAATTGGTTGATTGAGACACTCGCACAAGTTGTAATTCGATATCCTCATGTGTCCAAAGGGAACGGCCACATATTCCGAACCTCCTCCGGGGTCTTGTTCTGATCCTTCTTGGACACATAGTAGTCAAACAGCATTTTATTCCTCGCCCTCACTTCACCCAGATCACGCTCCGGAGGAACCCAGCCGTCGTCATCTGTATCAAGCAATTCTTTGACGAAATCGCGCATCTCATGATATTCTCTGTACGCCTTGAGCTCTTTATCATGGAGTGCAATCTGTTCACTGGTGAACTGGATCGGTAAATTCCCTCCGTTAATTCCCATATCGCAGTGACTACGACCGATCTCAAGCAGCGTCTCCCGAAGAGGAACGATACCCTCATCCCACGTTGTACCGCAGCGACGGAATAGATCCTTAAGCGGTAAGGGGACTTGCATCGCTTGCCATGACTTTCTGTTGTTCAAGTATGTTGCAATCTCGTAAGCCTTAGACCAGGTGGCTTTTGCTTTATTGTATCGAGCAATTTCCTTCTCTCCGTCGTCCATGTCTTCGTAGTTAGGTGGAAGCTGAGGTAGCACTGTACCCTCTTCGTAGTCTTCCGGTGGGGTCAGAAAGACGGGCCATTGGGCTTGCATGAATAAAGGGCGGATGGAGCTGTGCTGCCAGTCGATGAAGCCAGTCACTTTTGAAGGGTCGTTTTCGGCGACGAATATGTTGCCCATGTGGAGATCGGTGTGCCACAGTGTGGGTTGGGACTGGTCGAGAAGTTTGGGACTGTTTGCCACGACTGGCAAAATTTCTCTTGCCATGTTGAGGACTAAGGAGTGTTCCTCTGGAGTGCCTCTTATAGAGGGTGGTAGACTTTGGTTGGGATTTTGTGCTGATTGAAATGGGAGAAGTGAGCGATTTATGAGAGACTCCCCCATATCATTGGCCGTCTTCCCTGTAACGAAGAGTTAGCAGTGGTATGTCCTAGCCAAGGAAAGAAACACCTACAAGGACCGCAATGGATACCAGGAGAAACGTGCTGAAAAGGCCAGGTAGCACAGGAAGGACCAACGCAAAATACACCCTCAGGGTCCACGGACGGGTCCAACGATATTGATTCGTGATACTTCAGGGTGCTTTTATGATAAAGGCTGCCAGAAGCTGGAAAACGGATCCCAGAAAGCTCACTCTCCCACTGCGTGAGGCGTTTGATGAAGGATAACCGACGACTCTCCCCCATTTCGTCCCATTTCTTGAAAAGCTGAACCCCCGGAACTCGCTCCATCACGATGTATTCCGCGCCTACAGGGTTAGCTGAATCGGCGCTCCATGCAAGGACCCTGGGAACAGGGATCGTGGTATGTTTCCTGACTTGAAAAAGATATCAGTTGGATTGGGCGTCACCAGCGCTATAGAGGGTATCTCACCGAAGTCTAGAACAGCAACTTCAGATGCTGTGCAGTACATGGGTCTTCCTGCATTCGGGCACGGAATCTTGACGATGTATTCAGAACCGTCTACTGTTTTCATGAGAAGGGCCTTGCTAAAGCCCCCTTCCATCTTTTCTATCGTGGAGACTGGCAGGGCGCCAGTTCCCGAGATGCCCGCGATCACATCGCATAAACGATCGACGTCGAAACGGACAAAGCGCTTTGATCGCTGGTCCTCTTCCTCAGCGAGAAATCGACCATTGGTGTATTTGAATAGGTCTTCTTTGCAGATTGGATTGCCTATCATACAATCAGTATTTTCTCGTTAATGGCGCTTGTACGCAGGAGTATACCTCGAAATGTAATGGAAAGGCGTCTCTGAGGTATCTTGGACACTAGGTTCCTATACGGCTTGAGCTTCAACCCATTTCTGAAAGCCTGCATGGTTGGATAGAGACTGTCCTATGGAGGTCGGTAGTTTGGGAGCCCGATTCAGGTTTGTTTACTCTCAGACAAAGCTTCTTCACCGCCTCAGGGTCCTTTTTCTTGGTCTTTTCCCTATTCATTCCCTACTGTTATCATACGACGCATAGTGAAATCCAGGATCCGGCGTATGAAAGGCCAATAGTAATAGAATCACAACGCCCTCTCTACCTATATCTCTAGCTGCGTAAGAATACAACTAACTACACCAACCAATAAGCCCCCCGATCCAACTCCAACGGCACCTTATCAGGCCACAATGTCCGAACAGCCGCCTTAACAGCCTCCACCTGATCCCAATCCCCAAGAATCCCACACCGAAAGAACAGCTCCAGCTGCTCCGTAACCCAAAACCGACACCCGACACCCCTCTCATCGAACTCATACCTATGGCGCCCATTCTCAACAAGCAAGTCTAACACATCCCGCACTAGCAAAGTTCGACCCGGCGCGACGTCCATAACGAAAACTGCTTCGACATCGGCGGAGACGCGGCGGTCGAGCTGCGAGATGACGATGTTGGCCTTGGAGCCGCCTGGGAGGACGGTGCTCGGGACGGAGTAGCTGGGGAGACAGTCGAGTTGGATGGATGTTGTGGGGGAGGTGGCGAGGTAGAAGCACCAGTGGTTGGTGCCGGCTTCTTGGTGGTGCGGGGCGGCGAGGATGTGGTGGATGGGGAGGGAGAGGATGTGTTTTTCTTGGGATTTGGGGATGTAGTGGATTGGTTGGTGTGGGGGTGGCATTGTTGAGTGCGTGTTTTTTGCGTGTAGATGATGTTGGAGTGGGATGCGGTTGTGGTGATGTGCTGGAGTTGGTTGAGTACCTGGTAGGTATTGTACCTACCTAGGTATAAATAGCCCATCGGGCTGGTTGGGTAGATAGTTAACTGCGGATAACTTAGCACGTACCGACAGGTACATCGTAGTACATCCCGCACTGTGAGCTAGGATCGCGTCTGAAGTGCTCTGTACATTAGGGGTATATAACTTCATAATGGCATTAAAGTAGCACTTAATTACATCGCCATAACATCCCATGCAAAATCATTTTGTTTACATGCACCATTCTAATGCAAAACTGTGGTATCTCATCCTTCGTGATAGAGCTTCCATCGCACATGACTAAAGACAGAAAAAAAGACAAAGAAAAAGATTCAGAGTATAGTGAGTTAAAAGAAGGTTATCGAAGCTGACGCGTTTGCACGGAGGGGAATAATGTCATCGGTGGTTTTAAATCTTATTACTTTTCTTCTCCCTTTTCCTTCAAAGCGGATGGCAATGACTTAACTCCCATAAACGGAAGCCCGAGACCACTTCCCCTTAGCGCGAATGCGCTTCCCGAATATATAGAACAAGTAGGGAATGGGAATCAGCGCCACGGCAGCAAACCCCAAGACACTGGATGCCCAGTCTACGCCCAGACGACGAAACATGATGCTCGTGAACAGCGGGAAGCAGCCGGCGAACAGACTGCGCAGGAAGGTATTGGCTGCGATGGCGCTGGCTGCGACTTGCTGGAAGGTGTCGATGAGGTAGTTGAGAGCAGCCTGGAAGATGGTGAAGAAGCCCAGGCCCATGAGGACGGCACCGATGTTGGGCGCGATCCAGTGGATGTCGGGGCGGCCGGTCCAGCCGAAGAGGAAGAGGCCTGCGGTGAAGAAGACGGACCCGAGCATCATGGGCGGGAGACGGGCTTCGGGGACAGGGAAGTTGTTGTTCTGTTTGAAGCGCGCGATGTAGAATTTCTGGTTGTAGAGGTTGACGCACGCGCCCATGAGGATACCGACGAGGTAGGCCAGGAAGGGCAGCGCGCCGACTACTTGGTTCCAGCCGCGGACTTCTTGGAATTCGATGGGGAAGGAGGCCAGGCTGAGATAGAGGATGCCGTAGACGAAGGAGGCGTAGAGGGCGACGAGGAAGCATATGGGCGTCGCGAGGAGCGCGAATGGACGGATCAGGTACTTGTTGCCGAGCTCTTTCAAGGTAACGTCCCATTCTTCGTGGCGTGCGTGGAGGGCCCAGTTGCCGCTGTCGAAGCGGAGTCTCTGCGCTTTGTAGACTAAAAGGACAGGAGGGTAGCTCTCATCGAGGAAGATGACATCCATCGTGAGGAAGAACATCATCATGATCCCGGTGATCTGGGTGTTCAGTGAGCATATCGCCAAGGGATGCGCTCAATGGCTAACGTACATATTGAGTCCATCTCCAGCCAAGATAGCTTTGACAGATCGCACCACCCACAATGGGACCCAGCACTGGCCCACCAACAACGGCCATTGCATACCCCACAATGGCAGCTCCTCGCTGTTCCGGGGTCCAAATATCACCCAACACGCCACCGGTGTTTGTTACCGGTGCGGACCCGAAGAAGCCCGTAAAGAACCGGGTGATCATGAGCGTTTGAGTATCCTTGGCCGTTGCAGATCCAAAGGAAAACATCGCGGCGACGAAGTAAGGTATCAACACGGCGGGTTTGCGTCCGTAGACTTCGGAGAGTGGGGCCCATACAAGAGGTCCCAGTCCTAGGGCGTACATTAGACAACAGAAGATAAAGCATTGACCAAGATGGCATCATACCGAAGCCAAAGAGTAGCAACGAAGTACCTAACGTAGATGGTACCTCACCAATATTGAAATCCGACATGACCTGGTGGGTACCCGTGGAGTAACTAGACGACGTCAATTAATAGGCCCAGTGAGAGATAAGCATCAAGAAAATGCTGTCCATACATTGAACTTGCCCATGTAGCACCTGAATGTATATCAGCCATTGTACGCGACAGAGCCAAGTGAGCAATACGTACCCATTGTAGTCAGACCATATAGCAACGTGGTAATAGCCTTTTTCCTGAAGGCCCAATTTAATGGTTTGTAGGGATCGTCGGGCCCATCAAAATCCACAAGTACATCTTCCGTTGTTTTGGTATGCGTTAGAGGGTGCGTGAACCGTGCAGTCTGACCGGGTTCCCGACTCCGGATTGTCGAGAGCGCGGAAGTCGCGCGGCGCTCCAGCGCTGACAGACCCGAGGTTGCCGTGCTCTGCTTCTCTAACGGTTGTATTGGAACGCCATCATCTCGGATGCGTTGCTGCTCTATAGAAGAGAGATCATCATCGGTGCAGGACCGAGAGGAATGGTGGTGGTTTTCAGCCATGACCTCATTGGTATATCGTATCGTTGC
Organism: Aspergillus neotritici; assembly: GCA_023619815.1. Classification (NCBI taxonomy): domain Eukaryota; kingdom Fungi; phylum Ascomycota; class Eurotiomycetes; order Eurotiales; family Aspergillaceae; genus Aspergillus; species Aspergillus neotritici. The sequence goes on along the minus strand of JALZYL010000005.1, from coordinate 880,281 downwards.
GCTAGAAAAGACCCTCTAACTTGCTTTTCTGTTCGACATGAACGCCCCCCAATTGGATCCTTAACAGTGAGGAAGAAACAATGCGAACAAGAAATACGAAGAAAAAAAAAATTTGAATTTGATCCACCACTAAAGAAAACAGTGGGAAAGTGAATACCCGAAGCGCAAGCCGAAAAGCCTCGAATGCGAACTTCGGTGTACCTCACTGACAAATCACCAAGGGAATAATAAAGAAAAAGAAAAAAAAAAGAGAAATAAAGATGGTTCCAACTCCTGGACAGAACCAAGCTTCGCTATGAACAGGAACTAGAGCTTATAAGAAGGCCCGCGGGCCACAGGGCTAGAAAGGCTTGATTGATGGCTGAAAGCTTCGGGAGCCGTCTTAGCCGGGCGACATCCGCCTCGCCCAGTCGGATGGCCGAACGAGCTCTGGCTATCGATCGATTTTTCGATCCGTTCATGCACTTGGGGAATGCGAGTGGGGGGGTTGCCGGAGTCCCCATCTCATCGACATTCCAAAGATGGAGTAGTTCAATGGAGCGAAGACAATTGGTGCGGTGAAGAAGCGTTATCCACGTATTTTCGCTTTCCAAGTTTCAACCACCCCGAGGGCGGGCTGCTCCATCTTCAAGGTATGGGCAGTACGGTGATGCTCCGAACTGATAAATCCGTCGGAAAAATTTCCGGGTACACGTTGAGTGGGCGGTTTGGGAAAAGATCGCCACCGTTGGCGGATAAGGTGTGGGACGGAATGGGTGGACCTTGGTACGCTGGGGAGGAGGGGAGCTCGGTGATAACTATCGGGGTTAGGTTTTTGATGATGTGCAGTTGGTTATGACTCCTTGCGCTGTTGGGCTAGCAGTGGTAGCTTCCATGATAGCCAATAATTGCGGACTGGGTTCGGGTTTAAGAGAGATGATTGTTGGGATTCGAGATGATCGTCGTTGGAGAAGAGTTTCTAGATATGCATGCACATCAATCAAGGCGAGGTCACATGGTCCGTCAAAACGTGAACGGCGGACAACTCACGGAGACTCTTTACTACCCTGGATTATTCTAGACCGATAAAACATCCAAGAGTGACGATAATCTGATAAACTCCATTTAGTCTACGCTATATACAAAACCAGATGCATGGTGTCGTTAGAGCATTCGCCAGCCTTCCTCTATCCGTGAATCCCGTCCCTCAAAACCAGAGCCAACGCTAGGCTCTCCCAGTTGTCCCATCGACCGTAATGGCAGATTTACAAAATCATAATACATCGAATCATGGAGAAGAGTGCATACTCTCCCACTTTTGCACGGCTTCCATGGCTGCCGTGACCTTGAGCCCGATGCGAGCATCGAGCTCGTAGCTTTCCCAGCGCGCGGCCTTTTCTAGATACTCCTTACACTCGCGCACTTTCTGTTCCTCCAGTTGCGCCGCAGCGGCGGGATCAGTGGGCTTGGACGACGGTGCCGGAGCGGGATCGTGAGCATCGGGAGCGCCGTGGTTGGGTGTGTAGGCCGGGCGTTCCATCCAGTGATTGGCGGCCATCTCAAAGTGAGCGACAGGCAAAATCCAGTTATCTTTGAGGTGGCCGTTGAATGTCGCCTTGTCGTGGTGCAGAACATCCGTCTGAAGGATCTCCCTGGCCTGATCGTGTTTGCGCATCGACCGGAAAACGGCCGCCCGCAACAGCTGTAGGATGGCCTTTTCCTCGACACCCTCCCGAGACCAGGTCTTGTTAGCGGGATTTTCAGACCAGGCGAGTTTCTCGAGCGACTCCTCGAGTTGCTCCGTCGTCATCCGACTGTGCCCGTTCCAGAAGAAAATCATCTCCTCCACGGGATCGACCCCGACCGCCTCGACGAGAGGTACCTTCCACTCCTTGGCGCGGGCCTCCCATTTGGCCACCTTGCGTGCAACAAACACGTCAAATGGTAACTGTCGGGCCATGAACTTTTTCTTTCCGGCAAGCGTAGGCGCTATCCGGAAGTATTCGGTGGCTTTCTCCGCATGTTTGGACGCTAGAGTAGGGTCCGTTTCCAGAGCACCTCGGTATAAGGTAAGATGCGATGCCCCAGCAATGTAATAATACAACCCACGGGACCAAGAGTTGAGTTCGACACACTGGATTCACAGTCAGCATCACCAAAAAAAGATAGAGTAAGGAAGAGAAAGGGCAGAAAGATACCTCGATAAACGACTCCGCACACAGTTCATACTTGTGGAGATACATCGCGTTCAAACTCCGCTCAAACACCCTCAGGGCCTCGACCTGCTTCAAAGGACTGCGGTCTTTGCCGCATAAAAGCTCCAATGCGGTATCAAGGTCCTTGTTGGCGCCTTTCATTCGCGATTCTTCGAGGACCCAAAGCTGGCTGTTAGGGAATCGTTTCCGCATCACTCCCAAGAGAGCTTCGAGTCTCTCCTGAGGATATCCCTGCACGTCGCCATCTTCCCCGGCGTCGGGCATAATGTCACAGTAGCGAACGAACCCGTTGTAATACCCGAGGATGGCGAAGGCAGAAATAGCACCGATCAAGTTATGGAACTTGCTCGCCTGCCACAGCATCCGCAACCCTCGCTCCTTGTCACCGTGGAATCCAATAACACTGAGAAGCTTGCTGAACGCGGGCGGAACCATGGAAATGAGCAACAGCAGGATGCCGAAGCAGAAATTGGCGCCGGAGTGCACGAAGACATCGATGCGGTTGTGAAAGATATCCGAGTCGGGATCGTGGCTCAGCATGTCCGACTGAGCGCGGCTGGACGAGTCCGTTGACACGTCAGAGTCCGAGACGTTCATTTCCGATAATTGCTGAGAGATTCGTGCCGTTTCTGCGGCGGCGGATTTCGGGTCTAGCTTGGCTGGTGCGGGACTGGGTACTGAACGCTTCGCATCACCAGACCGCTTCTCCTGGATGAACTTCTGCTCCATCTTCAGGATGGCATCTAAGGCAATATAGGCCTTTCTCAACTTATAGAATCCTTTGATACTCTCCGTGAGACTCTCGTTGAGGACCCCAACCACGGCGCTCATGAGCTGAGCCATGGCCTGAACCAACGCGAACTCAGTTCCCGGCGCGTACATCTGCGAGTGGTAGGAGTTCGGCGCGTGCGAATTGTGCTGGGCCTTATGCTGGTCGCTGTAGGCAGTGTTTTCCGCCGTATTCAGTCGTTCCGACGCTGCGCGGGGTCAGCTGGCGTCAGCCACACCTCGCATCCCAAACGAGGACAAGTTGGCAAACGAACCTTGGCGCATGATCTCCTGTTCAAATCCCAAGGTCGCCCGAATGAACGCGACGACACCCCGACCGAGCTATGCGACACGAGATAACATGGTCAGCGGCTGACGGCGGGGGGCGAATCGGCCGAAGGTCCGGTCAAACTTACATGGTGGAACGAAGAAATGCCTTCGGAGAGGCCACTCTCGGCACCATCCACATCGTCATTCAGGATGAGTGTGGCAGCTGGTCAAAGGCGCCCCAATCAGTACATGATTAAATCACCCAGGAAGCGGCGGGGGTCCGATACAACGGTCAGGGAAGTCGGAAGTGCATACCCTTCATAGCATCATCCACTATTAAACGCCACGAAACACCGGTTAGCACATTGCGATTCGCAAGACGAAGACCATGTAGTTCAAGAGACACTCACGATCGCGCAGTTCGGCGAGGGAATCGAGCGACTGGGTCGAGTCGTTGGCGCCCGGCTTTTTGCCGTAGAGCCAGGAACCCACCCGAAACATCCTGAAGTATATGCGCTCGCCACCAGAGTCGACACTCGAGTAAGCGGACAGATCGATAGCAATTCAAGAAATCCTCAAGCTCTCCGGAGCGACAGTTGGAAGGCGAAATTCAAGGCTGATCGCGCCGAATAGTGTGTCGGCGGGGCCCGAACGCCAAAACAAGAAACGAACGACGGAAGGGGAGCAATGTCGATGCTCTCATCGAGTCACAGACCAAGAATGTGGCAGAATTTCCGAGAACATAACCAACCCCATGGGCTGCGTGAGGAAAGAGAAGAAGAAAACAACGAGGGAGGGAGAAAAGTCCAGGAAGTAAAACGCCATAATAATAAATGAAATTCTCACCCAAGGCACAGCCTACGGTCCACCGCGAACCAACGGGCGAAACGGAGGTTTCGGCATAAGAAAGATGGAGATAAGTCAGACGGAGTTCCAGACCAAGAGACTAGTATTGAGCTGGTTAGCTCCGACTTAGCCTCTGCAACCGTCCATGGGCAACGATCTGAATGATTTTCTTCCTTGGTGTAATTGCCACGGACAGTTCATTCCTTTCCATAGTTCATAGTTATGATCGGGGTGATTTATGCGAGTTTATGCCGGGTCTCCTCCGAATCCTTCACGGCCTGAGGCTGTAACTTTACCAATCTTACTGATCTTCTACATTTCGACATCTGTTAGTGTAGTTTCTTTGTCCTCAGCGATGCCTAGAAGCTAGTATTTAATCAATCCACTTGACTTCAAAGGAAATGAAAGAGGACTGATCGTCCAAAGATCAATCAGGAGGATAGTCCATTGAAACAGGCCTGGGGCGGGTACATCATTAAGCAACTCCCTAATTAGTAGCGAACGTCAGTGCGGGCGGTCAACCTTACTCCGCGCTGGCTGAGCTCACTACAGTCAGTACCTCAACAACTTCAATTCCAACCTACCTACATCCACACGAAGTTCCCTACTCTTACTCCCCCACCACCCCACTCGACATCGTCTAATCCACTCTCGCTCGGACCTACTTTCCTGCTTTGCTTTCTACCTACCTATCCTCCATCCTTCCCGTCAACGCGACACACCACACCCCCCTCCATCCACCATGTCGAACACGACGCAGACCCAAACCAAGGCCGAACCGACACAGCAGCCTCAACAAGAACAGAAACCCCCGGTGCTGGAAGAGGACGACGAGTTCGAGGATTTCCCCGTGGAAGGTGAGCCAGCTATTGCCTGGGGGAGACGACACTCAAAACACACCGAAGTGCAGTGGGTAAAATGACTGGATGGATTGCGCTGACCGACGGCTTTTATCATCAAATGTAGACTGGCCCCAGGAGGAATCGGAGCAGGCAGGCGCCAGCGGGACAGACAATCACCTGTGGGAGGAGAGCTGGGACGATGACGATGCGGCTGAGGATTTTTCGAAACAGTTGAAGTGCGTTGATATTCCCTTTTTTTTCCCTTTTTCCTTGATCGCGTGGTGGCAATTGATTGCGGGGTGACTCTGTCTCACCTCGCCTTTTTGTTGTCACCCGTCGCCCTGTTTTTTCAAATCCATCAGGACATAAGGGATTGGCTAACATATCTTATCAACAGAGAGGAACTCAAAAAGGTCGAAGCATCCCATTAGTCGGCAATCGAGTTGGCGTGTTTCGGGTCCAAGAGATGAAATGATGATTGGTTATTATGGGAATACAATCAAAGAATCACTTTAATTCCATCCATCAAGCAAGCAAGCAAGAACCTACTTCCTACCTATACCACGATGAGACGCAAGATACCGATCCGGCTCGGGGTAATGTTGTTTAAAGGCTGTCAGAGGGCACAACAAGAAAAGCAGGGGGACAAGATACATCACCATCATAGATAATAATGGCAACATGACTTGTAGAGGGGTAGAGGAGTTGGTCTCCTGCGGGAAGAAACATTTTCTCTACATGCACTGAGCAGTGCAATCAATCTCATATAGCTGAGGGTGTTTGGGGCTGGTCGGTGGTCCCATGATGCTCCCCATACAGAGTTTACTATTACCCTATTTTACCTTTACCCTACGAGCATCTTTTTGATAAACCCCTTTCAGCCAGTCTCTACAAGAAATCAAGTCAATTGCTCAAGTTAGTGCGTAAACCATACCATTAGACGATAATATGCAAGCAACAGTCACAAACGTGCCGCGCCTTACAGCTTAGGACCCGTGTCTATTAATTAACCTACCATCAGAATGCAGTTTTTGAACTTTGTTTTTTTGCTTGCTTATATTTCATGCTCATTGTACATTACATCATAGATTAAGAAAAGAAAAGAAAAGAAAAGAAAAGACATCACTTTCTGCCCAAATTCAACCCAAATTTTCTCCGCGCATTTACTTACTGGACAGAGCGGAAACACCGGGCAGGTCCTTGCCCTCCAGGAGCTCAAGCGAGGCACCACCACCGGTAGAAACGTGGCTGAGCTTGTCCTCGGCGCCGTACTTGGCCGCGACGGTGGCGGTGTCACCACCACCGATGATGACGATGGTGCCGTCCTGGGCGGCCTTGACGACGGCGTCGAGGGTGTTCTTGGTGCCGCTGGCGAAGGGCTCCATCTCGAAGACACCGCAGGGGCCGTTCCACAGGATGGTCTTGGACTCGGCGATGGTCTGCTTGTAGAGCTCGACGCTCTTCTCGCCGACGTCGAGACCCATGAAGCCGTCGGGGATGCCCTCGGCGTCGGTGGCCTTGCCGGTGGTGGCGTCGGCGGCGAACTTGTCGGCCGTGATGTAGTCGACGGGCAGGACCAGCTTGACGTTGTTCTTCTTGGCCTTCTCGACGACGTCGCCGACGATCTTGCTGCCGGCCTCGTCGAACAGGCTGTTACCGATCTTGACGCCCTCCAGGGCCTTCTTGAAGGTGAAGGCCATGGCGCCCGTGATGATCAGGCTGTTGACCTTGGGCAGCAGGTTGTCGATCAGCTGGATCTTGTCGGAGACCTTGGCGCCGCCGAGGATGGCCAGGAAGGGGCGCGCGGGGTTCTCCAGGGCCTTGGCGAAGTAGTCGAGCTCCTTCTTCACCAGGAAGCCGGAAGCCTTCTGCGGCACCTCGACGCCGACCATGGAGCTGTGGGCACGGTGCGCGGTTCCGAACGCGTCGTCTGGGTGATGTTAGTGTGCTGGTTTTCTTCTACAAATGACGATAAAAAGGGGGGGTGGGGGTACATACTGATGTAAACATCACCCAGGGCAGTAAGTCCCTTACGGAACTCGGCAACCTGGTCCTTGTCGACCTTGACCTTCTTGCCCTCGGCATCCTTGTAGCTGCCCTCCTCCTCGGCGTGGAAGCGCAGGTTCTCCAGAAGGACGATCTGGCCGCCGGAGGCCTTGTTGACGGTCTCCTCAACCTGCTTGCCAACGCAGTCCTCGGAGAAGATGACGTTGCGGCCGAGCAGCTTCTCCAGCTCGGGAACCACGGGCTTCAGGCTGTACTTGTCGTTCTTCTTGCCATCGGGACGACCCAGGTGGGACATGAGGACGACGGCCTTGGCGCCATTCTCGACGGCGTACTTGATGGTGGGCAGGGCACCGACAATACGCTGGTTGTTGGTGATCTCCTTCTTGTCGTTGAGGGGGACGTTGAAGTCGACCTGCTCGGAGGATTTACATCAGCACTTGTTCCTAGCTCCCCTTCACGCATGGAGGGGGGTTAATCATACCCGGATGAGGACACGCTTGTCCTTCAGGTCGACGTCAGTGATAGCAAGCTTGTTGGAGAGAGACATTGTGAGGGTGGTCTGATTGAAAGCGGGGTTGGATTAGCCAGAGCTGGGAGCCAAACAACACAGGCGACAGTTACCTTGGAGAATTGACTTGGGGATGTTTACAGGGAGAAGAATTTGGAAAAGGAGAGAGGAACACCACACTTAATACGGTCACGGTGAGCGGCGGGGTAGCTGAGGGAGCACTTGTTTTGCCCGCATGGTGGGGCGTCCGGTGAGATTCGCTGACGCATCGGGCTGTTGCGGGACTGATGTCAATGTCCGCGATCGATGACGGAAGGCCCCGGGGACTGCCTGAGAATTCTCGATAGCCTCGGATCGAATGCAGACGATCGGCAATTTATTTTCTTTGAAGTGACCCCGGACAGAGGGGGCTATTCTATTCACGTCCCTGCCGCTCCAGGTTTCCCGTGGACCGTTGCTTGTAGAGACCCACGCTGTTTTCGTGGACGGAAGAGAATTCTCTCCATTAGAGTAGACTCCGTATAGTTCACCCACTCAAGTACTTGAAATTAGAACAGCTTCCGACACCTTGCACCTAGGATACGGATATTTTATCACAACACAACAATCTAACGCCCCACCTCTGCACCCCCCGAAAGTGTATTGAAGAGCGTATAAGACTTATACACCAGCGAGACTAACACCCACAGCAACCCGAACCCAGATAACGCCGATTCAAAACACCAAAGCCGACCAGAAGAAACGGGAGGAAAGACGCTAACCTGGACTACCACCGGGAAGACAACCAAAAATGACTGACGGGAACAAGAGCACAGGGACGTGGTTTATTCCTCCTCGGCGGAGTTGGTCAAAGACAGATACGCAGTCCAGGCGATACCGACGGTGGACACAAACGGCTGGAGCGATAGTCAGTTGGCCATACGAGCCTTTATACTCCACGAGACAATCACTTACAATCTGGAACTGGATGGGAACGACGCGGAAATTCAGGATCTGCACCGCCGGCCACAGAACGAAATTGGCTTTGAGGGTAGGCAGGTAGACATCCTGAAACTTGCGAGTCAAGGCCCTCCGCCCACCGCCCTCGGCCACCGTCATGAAAGTGAAGAAGCACCCCAGACCTGGAAAGCACGTTAGAACACAAATCCACCTGGAAGCGATCAGACACCAAGGTTCGTACCGAAGGGAGCGAAGATCAACTGGTCGCAAGCCACCCGCTTCAATGCCGAAAGGCTGGGATTGACCTTGGTGAGGGGGAACGCCCGGGACAAGAAGCCAAACCACTGGAATTGAAGAGGCGCCATGAAGAAACCGTACGACATGAACCGGGTCAACCGCTCAAAGTCGAACGGCATGTGCTTTGCATGGCCCAACTCCCCAAACCCCGGTTGCCGTTTCTTGTCAAGGTCGTGGAATTCGATCGACATGAGATCGTCGTCGTCGCCATGTCTGCGTCCGGGGCGAGCTTTGTAGGCCGTGATCAGTTGCGCAACGGTATCTGCGACGCCGCCCAAGATCTGGAGAGGGTATCATTTCCAGTCAGTTTGATTCACGAATGATATGCGTCGAGTACGAGCTTACCGCATTGGTGACCATGGTGGTCAACACTGTGCAGAACAGAGGTTAGCCGATGCGTTCGCATGGTTCTGGGAATTACGCATCCTTACCCGGCTTCTCCGCATAGTAGGAGTTGAACTTGGCGGCCAGCCGCGTGGTCGCTACCATCTCGATGAGGAAGATAATGCAGTGAAGTAAAGGCTATATAGAAAGGGGACGAATTAGTATTGATCCCCAAGCGAAAGGAAAAAAAGAAAAAGAAAAAGAAAAACTTCATCTATCTCATAAAGAGACACCGAAGCGCCCGGGGAGAAGGGTCACATACGAAACGACCGTAGATGTACCGCCTGTTGAGACCATCCAAAATTCTTCGGCGCGTAGTGAAAAACATGTTGAATGCCCCTTGGGATAAAAAAAATAATATATATCCGGTTTCTAATCCAGCGAGATAAACCCGAGAGGCAAAAGAACCTGGAAATATTTGCCCTTGGCGGTCTGGAATGACGCAAAAGAAGATCGCTGGGGGGGAGAAAGTAACAGGTAGGCAGGCAATCGGCACCAGACCCACGCCCCCTACTAAGAAAACTGGTAAGGATAATGGAACAGTGTGGAACGGAACGTCAGATCTGTCCAGATTTCCTCCCACAAGGGTTGAGAAATATGCCCACAGACACGCTCGAGCGACTCGAGAACGACAGGGGAAGTATTTGTTGCGGGGAGGAATAGAAAGAGGGGGGAGGAAATAAAAGGAGGAATAGGGAGAAAGGAGGAGAAAAGGATGATGATGATTATGGAGGAGATTCCAGGTTTGCCCTGTCCAGATGAAGGACTGAAGAGGTAACCAATAAGTCATAGAATTAAGGATGGATTACTTCGTACAGTAACTTGTCGTACCAAGTCGTACTAGTTCGTCTCCCAACTGTAAGGAGGGCGTCATCGCGGCTGTGCCGATCCTGCGGGCACCTCAGGTATCCACCCTCACCGCCCACATTACTGGCCAGTGACCACCACTCCATGACTGCCTCTCCGCACTTTGGGCGATTGTTGTATGGTCCCGAGTCGATGACTCGAGGTTACAGATGGATGATTATAATGAATAATGAGGGGAGAGTACTGTTACATGTGAAATACATACAATAAGCGGTTTCAAATAGTCCAGGATGTGTGCCTAATCCATTCCAGTCGATTTCTGCTAACATCTTTTTAACTCAGAGGCGATGCTCGTATACTGGTGGGTATATATATTGCTATATATAGATCTATATATAGGAGAGAAATATTATAGAGATGAATTATCCTAGCGCGATCGCGACACTGACATCTATGCATTTACATCGTAGACGGAACATACATCGTATCGTTCCCTGCTTATGATACATCCGGTGTAGGGACCCCCTTCCGATCATAGACAAGAATGTCGGGGAGGTCTTTGATATCGGTCGGCTCGTTCGTATTGGCGTCGATCAGGCGCACCGCCTCCAGGTGGAGCGCGCCCACCGCCAGCGGAAGCAGTTTTAATTCGGTCGCAAAGCAGGTGCCCGGTAAGAGGGGACTGGAAGGTTGGACAAGTTAGATCTCATCAGGAAGGACAGAAGGATGCGGCGAAAACTTACCCGACACGTAGATCGGTGCTCAGAGAGACCAGGTCGGCCTCCTGGCCCGTCACCGTCTTCTGCATCGCATGGACGATGTTGTCATCGGTGACCGCTTCGGCGACCTGGTGCTCTTTGCGGCTCGAAAGCGACGCAGATGACGGTCGCGCGGTATGTCCCCGGGAGTCCGCCCGCTTCTTTCGCGGAATGGCGAAAATGGCGAATTTACGGGGCGCTGGGGAACGATTGACGATAAACACGTCCCAGGAGAATGCCTTGCCCACTTCAACGCTAGTGGGTCCGGAGAACGAGATGCTCACGCCTTGGTCGACGGTAGAATAGGCTCGCTCCCGGATAGAACCTCTGCTGGGCGGAGGGGCTCCGCCGAGGGGGGTGGTCTGGATGGGAGGCACCATCGAGAGACTGGAGGGACGGTGGATCCGCTGCAAGGCTTGACTCGGGCCACCAAAACTGGGATTGAGAGCCATGGAAAAGTCCACATTGGTCCTCCACTGCATCAGGATCCGCGGGCAGTGGTCTTCGGAGAGCTTGATAACGGCCTCCAGAGAAATGTCCAAAAAGCACGCCATGGCCGTTGTCGTCGGGTTAGGATCCGGGCCGTACTCCGGTGTCAATTTGTACATCAGGGTGATGTTGTCGCGCGGGCGGCACTGTATCGGCGGAACGAGTCCAGGCGCGTTCGACATGAGTTCGACCGTCCCATCTGACATATGCAGGTCGGCCTTGTCGAAGACGACGTCGCAGTTCAAATATGGCGTTACCTCAAGGTCTAGGCTTGCGATGGTCGTGGGCTGCCCTGAAAAGGAGTTTAACCGCACATAGCGTATCCTTGCACTCGCCGCAGGGACGACCCGGATGGGATGACCTGACTCTTGTTGGACGTTGTAAATGGGGTTCTCGCTGTATTGGGCCGGCACGACTCGCAACAGTCTCGACGCAGGCAAGAAGGGATCCTTTCGCTTCAGCGATTTATCTCCCGACAGAGGTTGCAAGATGTTTGTGGACGCGGGTATCATAGGTGGGAGGTAGTCATCGTCAACCAAGTCTTCTGGTCGGCTCTCGGATGGGTTCAGGCTAGCGGAAGCGATAAACAAAAGGGAGGGCTGTTGAATTCGTATCCGAGGGCGCCCTACGGGAAGTATAGTATCAGTAAATAGCCAGAGTGGGCGAAAAAGACGACGGGAGAAGTACTGATAAACGTTTCAATATTCCAGATCGCGTAGACATGATTTCCACTGCCAGCTTCTCCCTCAAACTCATTCACGACGACCAGTGGCTCTTCCTGTGGATTGACGAATCCCGAGAAAATCAAATCCCTGGTCGGCGTTGGATTCTCTGCGACCGTCTCGGCTGGGTCGATTGCGAAGCCATCGAGCTTGATTTCCAGGTTCTGGAGGTGGTGTTTCAAGCTGTTTTGCGAACAGTTGGAGAGTCTCAGGACGACGCTGACGGTGCAGAATTCATCTAGATTGCACTATCCATGAGTAAGAGAAGGTCCGACCCGGACAAAAGAACCTCACATACCAAAGAACAATAACGACCGTTGAGGTATAGATGAGAGGACGGAGGTCAAGTCGTCTGCGCCTCCTTCTAATGCGGACGTCAATGCCGTCTCTAGATCTATATTCGAAGCATGCGGGACGACAGTATCCAAGACAGCATGCCTCAGAAATTCTCCGGGAACTTCGAGGCCTGGCATCACGATGAGACCCGTCGCATGTCCCTATCGGTATGATAAGGCGATTATTCACGACGAATCAAGAAACAAAGGGACTGAAATCGAAAAGGGGGGTTGTTTGGAGTGGGTTGTAATTTAAGGGTTGATCCACCAGCTTGCGGAGGTGATCGCGGTTTGTCGGGGGGTACCTGGTGCAAACATAACAAACACCCTTGGCGCGAGGACTCGTCCAGCTCCGGCAGCTTCTTTTTCTTCGGACGGTCCTCCATCCACACCAGCATCCATCACTGATCCCCACGGAGCTTGCAATTATGAATCCGATGACTGGGCCAGCAGGGGTGCCTGCTCTCTGGCAGGAAGCCCGCAATAGTGATGGGCGGGTTTACTATTACAATGTGCAAACAAAGGCAACGCAGTGGACGAAGCCTTTTGAATTAATGACACCGGTTGAGGTTAGTCTTTCTCCATCCTGACCTAGATCGCGTTAACTAATATTCTTCCGTTGGATAGAGAGCACTGTCGAATCAACCATGGAAAGAGTACACGGCCGAAGGTGGGCGGAAATACTGGTATAACACGGAATCGAAGCAAAGCACCTGGGAAATGCCGGAGGTCTACAAGACTGCTTTGGCGCAAGTTCCAGCTTCTCAAGCGCCAGCTGCAGCGTAAGTGCTATGCATCCCAGTGAAATAAGGCTCAGCTAACCGAAATATCACTTAGGGCCCCAACGTTCGTCGCCGGTGGTGTGAGCTCATTCTCGTCCTTCCCTCCGCAACGCGAACGCGAAGACTTCGACCGAGGTTCCAGCGATCGGCGTGGATATGGCTCGATGGACGCGAACGGGATGGCGGCTGGTCCGATGCTGGGCACGGCGCAATCAGAGCCGGAGTATGGGTCATTCGAGGAGGCGGAGGGCGCGTTCATGAAAATGCTCAAACGCCACAACGTACAGCCCGAGTGGTCCTGGGAGCAGACAATGCGCGAAACGATCAAGGACCCCCAGTACCGCGCTTTGAAGGACCCTAGAGATCGCAAGATAGCCTTTGAGAAATACGCGGTCGAGGTTCGCATGCAGGAAAAGGACCGGGCGAAAGAACGATTCGCTAAGCTCAGGGCAGATTTCAATACCATGCTGAGACGGCACCCTGAAATCAAGCATTACAGTCGCTGGAAGACCATCCGCCCGATCATCGAAGGCGAGACGACCTTCCGGGCCACCAATGACGATCAAGAGAGGCGGCAGCTCTACGAAGAATACATCCTGGAACTCAAGAAGGAGCATGCGGAGCAGGAATCTGCCAAGCGCAAGGCGGCAATGGAAGAGCTCACCACCATTCTGAGCTCGCTCAATCTCGAGCCATACACCCGTTGGTCTGAAGCGCATGCAATCATCCAGTCCAATGATAGGGTGCAGGGGGATGACCGGTTCAAGGCTCTCAGCAAGTGTGATATCTTGACTGCGTTTGAGAACCACATCAAGTCCCTGGAACGGACGTTTAACGAGGCTCGCCAGCAGCAGAAAACAGCTAAGGCAAGAAAGGAGCGCCATGCTCGCGAGCAATTCATCGAGCTGTTGAAAGAGCTCCGGTCCCAAGGCAAGATCAAGGCTGGATGCAAGTGGATGAACATTTACCCTATCATCCATGAAGACCCCCGATATGTCGGTATCCTCGGCAACCCTGGATCATCTCCCATGGATCTTTTCTGGGACATGGTTGAGGAGGAGGAACGGTCACTGCGTGGACCTCGCAATGACGTCTTGGATGTTCTTGATGTGAGTACATGATTTTAATTCTATTGTGCTTTGACTTTACTGATAATGTTGCCCAGGACAAACGCTACGAGGTCACTCCCAAAACCACTTTTGAGGAGTTCCACGAGGTCGTTGCTGCAGATCGCCGCACAGCAAACATTGACCCCGAAATCCTCCATCTGCTATTCCAACGCATTCAAGAAAAGGCGGCTCGGAGAAGCGAGGAAGAAAGACACGCGGCCGACCGACACCAGCGCCGCGCGATTGACGCCCTGCGCTCCCGGATCAAGAGGCTGGACCCGCCTGTCCGGTCCTCGGACAGCTGGGAGACGGTGCGGCCTCGGGTGGAAAAATATGAGGAATACAAAGCCCTCGAGACCGACGAACTCCGGCAGACCGCCTTTGACAAGGTCCTTCGCCGGCTGCGGGAGAAGGACGAAGATGCCGAGCGCGAGCGCGAGCCGCGTGACCGAGACCGTGGCAGCCGTCGGGACTATGATCGTGGCGACCGCGACCATCGCTCGCATCGCGGTGAACGACGGGGGACATCGAGCCGCATGAGCCGTACTCCGGAACCGGACGCCTACGAGGCGGATCGCCGCAAGGCCCAGGCCGATCGCGAACGATCCTACCGCAAAGTCAGTGGGCTGTCCCCGGTGCACGAGAGGCGGGAGGAGCGTGATCGCGATCGGGATCGCTACCGGGAGCGGGACCGTGAGCGCGAGCGCGAGCGCGACTGGGACCGGGAGCGGAGCACTCGCTCTCTCAGCCACTACGACCGCGACCGCCGGGACCGGGAAGACGAGCGAGAGCGACTGTACCGCGCACGCGCTGACCCACGCGGCAGTCGGGATGAGCTCGACTACGGTGGCGACTCGCGCAGCACCATCAGCAACGACCGCCGACGCCGGCGCGACAGTGACGTGGAGAGTGTGGCCAGCCGCTCCGCGAAACGCTATCGTCGCGACAGCCGCGAGCGCGAGCGCAGCCCGCGTCGGGACCGGGAACGACGAGAGCGCACCCCGGCCGTCGATCACGCACAGAAGGAAGAAAAGGCGGTGCATTCTGGTAGTGAGGAGGGGGAGATCGAGGAAGAATAGGCTGTAGTATGAGGGGGTTGTGTTTCTTTCCGCTATCTAGTACAATGAAAGGCATTCGATGTACACCGTCCTTGTGTACTGAGCTACCATATATAAACCTTGTTTGTCCAGGTCATTCTCTACACTCTGAAAGTCGGGGCAGCGTGTCACAACTTACAAACTCCAATTCTGATCATATACAACTACCTCGAGAAAGCATACCCCAGCCACCGTTGAAGCCATGCCCGCTCCATCAAAGCCATAGCTTGTCTATTTCCCGCGCATACTGAAAGAAACTCTAGTTGCTAGTAGGGGTGCCCACCCTCGGATAGGATTGCTCTAACAGAATCTATATCCTTGTACTTACTAGATCCTAGTTATGCTCATGCTGACTATATTAGTGACGTGGTCCTGGCATGATTATATGTATTTAGGGGTGTGACAGAGGGGATAGTTTATCGCTATATATCTGTAGTTTGAATACTGTATTGATATGCTGTTCTTTTTTTATTGATATAATTTTTATAGATATAGTTCGATCACAAGGGCAATCTCGTGAGTGATATATAAACAGGCTGAACATGGGGACTAAATAAGTAAAGATCTGTTATATCAGCTGTATCCCCCATTCTGGTAACATTCTAGGATAGCTCGAGAATGAGACAAGTCATGCTGGAATGCTGGAATGTGGAGACACCAGCATTCACCTATCAACAATAGATTCACCATTAATCCACAATAGTAGTTAGTCCTCTGGAACGTCCTTGTTCAGAATCCCACATCACACCAATGACAGTACGATGATGGCGACATCTCTCCCAACCCCTCCATCGTCCAAGTTCCCCTCTCATCCAACATCATCGACCATGCCCCGTTACCGCACCGTCGCCGTGATCGGAACCGGTCCATCAGGAATATCAGCCCTCCGCGCCCTCCACGATGAGCAGGCATTCGACACCATCCGTGCTTTTGACCGACGCAATGGACCGGGGGGGATGTGGAATTATGATCCCATCCCCCCGCCTTTCCCAGGGCCGGATCCTCCCTCGTCGCCCACGCGGCCAACTCCCCCGGACACCTTTCCCGGGTATACAGCCCCGGCCCCAGAGGATGTCACCGTCCGTACAGCGCTCTACCCCTACCTAGACAGCAACGTCGGGGCGGACATCATGTCCTTCACCCACACGCCGCTCCCCAGTGTCAACTCGGAGACATCAATCCAGCGGTACGGCCCGGGGAACCCCACTCGCCCGTGCACGGCAATCGCCGCGTACCTCCACTCCCTGGCCCAGGAGTTCGTCGACAAACCGTCTCTCATATCCTTCAACACGACCGTCGAGAGCGTCGACAAACACCCTGACACGGGGAAATGGACGTTGACGCTGCGCCGTGCAAAACAAGACAGCCAGCGTGACTACTGGTGGCAGGAGTCGTTCGACGCTGTCGTCGTCGCGTCAGGCCAATACCACATCCCATCAGTGCCAGCCATCGCTGGCCTCGACAGCGTAGCACCCGCGACCCTCGAACACGTCAAGTCCTTCCGCAGCCCGGACCCCTACCGCGACCAGAAGGTGATCGTCGTCGGGGGGAACTACTCCGCCGCGGACCTCGTCATCGACCTCCACGACATCGTCCAACGCCCACTGTACGTCTCCCGCCGCAGCAACACCGACATCTTCCCTGGTGTCTGGCGCCTCCCAGGGGTGATCACCACGGGGCCCATCTCACGGGTGACACCATCCTCGCCGTCCTCTCCACCATCAGGAAAAGTAAACGTGACCTTCACAGACGGCACAACAGCAACAAACATCGACAAAATCATCTTCGCCACAGGCTACCGCCCGTCCTACCCCTTCCTGCACCCCAACCCCGTAACAGCCAACAACCACCTCACAGGCTTCTACCAACACATCTTCCAAACAAGCGACCCCTCCCTCGCAATCGTCGGCCAAGTGCGCGGGTCCCTCCCCCTCCGCGTCTACGAGTACCAAGCGGTAGCAGTAGCGCGCTACTTCGCCGACCGGAACGCCGTGGCCCTTCCGAGCGAGGCGGACCAGCGCGCGTGGGAGACAGAGAGGCTGCGCAAAACGGGCGCCTCTGTCCTCTTCCATGAGCTCGGCGAGGGCGTGAGGGATTACTATGAGTTTTGTCGCGCGCTGGCGGGCCCGCCTGCTGCGGGGACGCGCGGGTACGACTTACCTCCGTTTGGGGATGATTGGATTGGGCTTGGGTTGGGGGTGTTGAGGGTGAAGGATGAGTTTTGGGGTGGGGTTGCGAATGCGAGTGGGGGGAGGTTGTGTGGGGAGGATTGCTGTAGTTAGTTGGATTTTTGCTTTTATATAGACGTTGATAGTGGATTATTGATAGATAGGAGGTAGGTAGGTAGGTGGGTAGATAGGTTAGATATATTATCGAATACAACACGGCATGAATGCAGGGTGTCAATCAGCCTGTCGCTGCTGTATCTGTATCCTCTCAAGAGGGATTAGATTCCTAAGCCTGGTGGCTCGGAGTTGAGACTGCTGCTTTGCCGATGGTGAGTATAGTAGTTTATACTATACGTCCTTGTCTAACAATGCAGACAACGGATACAAGTAAATGACCCGTGCAAGAAATACGGTTGACCACGCTACTGGACTGGTATCACAATCCATGATGGCTCTCGCTCCATGTGTAGCACAATAGTTGCGTGTAACCGGTTAAAGTGGGGATGGACGAGACCCTTGGTGGTGGAGGACTACGAATCTCAAGGCACGCAGTGCAAAGGTACCAGAGTCATGCCAGTGGGGCAGAGTCCATCGTCAAGTCTATCCGAGCTCCCGCTTAAAGAAGTTCAGTCAACATTGGAGTAGATTGTAGTGATATAGACAGGAAATTCAAACTATGATAGAATAGAACACGAGTTAGACATGGCAACCCGGTCTTCAGGAAAGACAGACTACCATGCTAGACTAGTCTCCGCTCCATCGTTGCTGACCTTCCACATGATCGTCCACGGCCCCTCTATAGCAGAAAGATTATCAGAACTTTTTCCCAATTCAACCTTGGTATGATGACGCCGAAACCGTAGCCCATATATAAACCCATGCGACGAGACCCCGGATCTGAGATCCGGATACCACGAAGACATCTGAAGAACAAAATACAAAATGACTTGACGGTGAGATGCGGGCGGTGCGTGCGAAGGGCGGCAGGGATGGTGACGACACGGGGGGAGGCAAAGTTGTGGCTGAAATAGGGGGACCCCAGACGATGGTCCGGGCCAGAGTCGTCATCATCGTCGTCATCCTCCGAAGCACCCTCCTCATCACCTACAAGGCCCCCGTCGTGGTGACGGCAGTGCCTTCCCGAAGTCTTGGTAACGCCGAACAACGCCACGGAACGAGGGTTCCTCCGTCTCTCGCGACGCGGGATATGTCGCCAGTCGGAGTCGCGCTCACCACGCCAGTGATGATCGCGGTCATGCTTGTGAGGGACGCCCTTTTCAACTCTCTTCCTCCAGGAAATACTGCGGGAGCGAGAATTAGTACAGTCGGAGATCGAAGGGTTTCTCGGTATACTTACGAAGTTCCCGTTGAGCTTCTGTTCCTGGTCCATTTGACTCTGGTACTTGTTGATACGCGGGCGGTAACTGTTGGGGTCACGACGGAAAGTGACGTCCAGGTTGCGCAAGAACGTGTTGCAGCCCGTGACCAGAGACTCGGGGGTGTTCGCGTGGGCATCATACGAGGGCTTACCATCGAACACGATGACGCGATCCGCCAGGTAGGTGGCCATGATGAAATCGTGTTCGACAATGAAAGCAGTCTTCTTGGCGTGCATGATGAACCGCTTGATGACACGCGCAGCCACAATACGCTGCTCGGAGTCGAGGTAGGCGCTAGGCTCGTCGATCAGGTAGATGTCGGCCGGCATACCCAGAGCCAAGACGATGGCCACACGCTGCAATTCACCACCGGACAGGTTCTGCACCTCCTGGTCGATGAAATCGTCGATCTTCAGCGGCTTGTACACGTCCGTCTGGAACTGCGGCGAGAGGAAAGCGGCCTTGATGCGCTTGAAGAACAGCTGACGGACCGTGCCTTGGAACTTGGGGGTGATCTTCTGGGGCTTCATGCTGATGTGCATGCGAGGCACGCTAACATCGCCGTCGGGCTTTTCAGCACCCGCAAGCATCCTACAGAAGGTCGTCTTGCCGGTTCCGTTCTCACCCATCATGACGACGATCTCCGAGTCCGTGAACTTGCCCGAATCAATCTTCAGGTGGAAGTTGCCCAGGGTCTTCTCCATGTCGGGGTAGTAGAACGCGCGACCCTTATCGGCAACGTAGTCATCGCCAGTCTCCGCGAGACGGAAAGTCAGGGACTCGTCGCGGAACCGAAGGTTCTCCGTCGGGATGTGGCCATCCAGGAAGATGTTGATACCTTCACGGACAGAGGAGGGCAACGTCACAACACCGTAAACGGCAGGCTTGCCATAGAGCACGCAAACGAAATCGGACAAGTAGTCCAACACGGACAGATCGTGCTCGACGACGATAACGTAGTCGTCGGGGCGCAGAAGCTCACGGATCGTACGGGCAGCAGCCAAACGTTGCTTCACATCGAGGTAAGAGGACGGCTCGTCAAACATGTAACTGCAACCTATGAGTATACGCTCAAATGCCCCGCGAGGACGAAGATGGAGTGGTTGCTTACACATCGGCCTGCTGGACACAGACCAGTCCGATCGCGAATCTCTGCAGCTCACCACCCGACAGGTTCTCAATGTCACGGCCCTCGACCTGGCGAAGCTCTGCGCATATGTTAGCAAGAAACAAGGCCGCAAGATAGGAGGTCCCGGTCGACTAACCAAGAACATCCAAGATGTGCTCCAAGTTGTCCATCTGCGCGCGAGCCTTGATAAGATCTCCCACTTTCCGAACCGGTCCCTTCACAGCCTTGGGGATCTGGTCGACATATTGCGGCTTCACGACCGCCTTCAAGTTATCCTCCAGGATCTTGGTGAAGTAGTCTAATGCAGTTAGCGATTACTGCACGTTTCTCTGCACTTCCGCGGGGAAATACGTACTCTGCAGTTCGGAACCACGGAAGTACTTGAGGATCTCCTCCCAGTCCGGCGGGTTATCATAGCGTCCCAGGTTGGGCTTGAGCTTGCCGCTCAGGACCTTCAACGCCGTACTCTTTCCGATACCGTTTGTTCCGACGAGACCCAGGACCTGTCCGGGGCGAGGCATAGGAAGACGGTGCAGCTTGAAGCTGTTGGCGGAGTAACGGTGGGTGACCTCGCTTTCCAGGTTGGTGGGCAAGTTGATGATATGGATCGCACCGAAGGGACATTTCTTAGGACAGATACCGCAACCGATACAGAGGCGCTCGGAGATGAAGGCGATTTTCGATTCGGGGGTGACTTCGATACACAGCTTACCCGTGCGCACGACGGGGCACGACTTCTTACACTCCTGACGACATTTCTGCAACGCGATCAACAACCGGTTCCACGCGAAACCGACAAACCAGATTTACATACCTTGGGTTTGCACTATGGGACCAAAGAAAATCCTTGTGAGCAGATGGAGCGAAGGCGATCGTGAACCGCGACCTGTAAGCGGGGTACACAAAAACTCACCTTGTCACTGTTGACAATGGCAATACTGTAGAAATATTAGTAAAGAACGATCCCGAGAGTCGACCTAAGGAACTCCATTCGACATACCGAGTGAGCTTGTCAGACATGGTGCTGGTGTATTACGATGAATCCACGCGCGGAAGAACAAGTAGACCGTTGGCTTCAAAGTATATAAGAACCACGGGAAGCACTCTTTGATGAGATCTCAACGTGACCAAGTCGATGACACCACGGCAGTTGCTGGACTAGCAAGAAAAAAAACAGAGTTCAGCCCAAGTCAGCGCAGGGAGGTTGCTACCGGGTGAGGAGCAAGAAGAAATGGAGATGATGGGCTGTGGAGAGGAGCGTCGCGAAGAAGAGGAGGGGCGCTCGATGGAAAACTATGTCGGGCATTGTGGGCAACGACGATCGGCCTCAGGCACCCAGCAGACCTCGACTTATTTCTCGGCCCGCTGATTGGTCCACCGCCTCACCACCAAAATTTGTCCGGAAAAACATTCCGCCGTCCAAATGAATCACGTGATACTACATAGAGACTAACCGGATCGGGCCTCGCTTGTCGGCCACGCTAGCCCACATCAGGCATAGCGTTGAGCAGTGCAGCCTGAAGTTTCAGGCTGACAGCCAATCCCTTCACGGGGCGGTTCGCTCTCCCTCCAGAGCCGACGTGCAATCTTACTCTTTCTCTCCCTCCATCATCCCCATCGCTCCTCTTCGCCCTCCTCCTCCACCACCTCCATCCTGTACTTTTTCTTTCTTCCCCCCCCACCCCCACACCTTCTTTTTTTATTTTCTTTTTCACCATTAAATTGCTCGGTTCCCCTATTTCGGGGTCACCAAGCTATGGATTGTGAGTTTTTTTCTCTTGGCTTTTGCTCTTCTCAAACGTGTCCCGGGTGTTCGCCGCTGGAGTACTTCTCCACGGTATCGACCCACCGAAGAACCCCAAGGAATCCTTGATATAGATCGGTTCAAGGGGTTTTCTGGGCTCTTTCGATCCGGATCGATGCGTCTGATTCATCTGGACTTGGTTTAGGGGGCAGACAGTCCTCTGCCGCTGCCATCTCTTGACCATCATCCTCCGTCGCGTTTCATCACATCTGCCATCAAAAATCGTGCCCAGGCATCATACCTCCTCTTCTACCTTGTTCACTCATCCGATTAGCTTCTAAGTTGTGGAAACCGCGTCGCGTATCATCGTTTGATCGTGCTATGTGCTTTTCATTGCCCCCCAAGCTTGTTTCGAGCTTCAATGCTGACGTCTTTCCTCATCAATAGCGGCTAGCATGGTGATCCCATCTACCTCCGAACCCTCGGCGGCCATGCCTGTCACAAATGGCTATCCTACCTCCCATACACCCGATGATCACAGTGTCAAGTTCGAGCAGACGGCGAGCGACAGTGCGAGCAACGCGTCAGACTCCGACGAGAATCATGGCGCATCGGATTCCCCCTCGGACGCCGATGGCGTCGACGAATCTTTTGATGCGGGCTCGCCGGATGCAGAGGGCGACGAGGATGACTCGGCCATGGAGGATGATGCGAATGCGAGCATCCCGTCCAATGCTGAAAATTCTTCCTCGCCGGAATCACACCGGGGGACGAAACGCAAGTCGTCGCCTGTCAATGAGTCGGACTATATCAGACAGAACCCTGACTTATATGGTCTTCGTCGGAGTGGGCGAGCGCGCATGACACGTCAGCCTGCCGCAAGCCTCTCCGATTCCGACTCTGATGCCGTGGCCCCCCGCGCGAAACGTCGACGTCCTGCGCTTTCGCAACAACCCTCGAAGCGTCCCTCCCGCTCGGCCACCCAGTCGTCGTTCTCCGAGGAGTCGGACAGTGATGAATATGGGGGTAGTCGGGCTCGCACCAGCAAAGCTAAACGACGCCGACAGCTACAATCGGCCACGAGTGCTCCGTCTCACGCCGAGGTTCGCTTCTCGACGAGAAACGCTAGCAGGGTTTCTAATTACAACGAGGATGATGAGGACGATTCCATGTTTGAAGATGACCCGGATGAACTCCCCCAAAGTTACTGGGTAAACCCCGTGGAGGATGATCGTCCGGCCGTGGATATCGTGCTCAATCACCGCCTCAAGGAGGGCGAGGACATGAGCAATCCGGACCTTGACCGTCACGACTTCGAGTATTGTATCAAGTGGCAAGGCAAGTCCCACTATCACGCAACGTGGGAAACCACCGAGACCCTCGCCAACTGTCGGAGTACCCGTCGTCTCGACAACTACGTCCGGAAGGTCCTGTATGAAGACCTCCGCCTGAAGCAGAACCCGGATGTTCCCCCCGAGGATCGAGAAAAGTGGAATCTCGATCGCGAGAGAGACGTAGAAGCGATCGAGGACTACAAGCAAGTCGAACGCGTCATTGGCGTGCGTGAAGGCGACGAGGGCTCGGAATACCTCGTGAAATGGAAACGACTCTTTTATGACTCTTGTACCTGGGAGGATGAACAGCTTGTCAGTAAAATCGCTCAACGAGAGATAGATCGCTTCTTAGACCGCTCCTCACGCCCACCCATCTCGGACCGGATGGAGACCAATCCGTCCACACGAAAGCCATTCGAGACCATCAAGGGCACCCCGGACTTCTTGCAAAATGGCGAGCTGAAAGAATTCCAGGTCAAGGGTGTCAACTTCATGGCCTTCAACTGGGTCAAGAACCGCAACGTTGTCTTGGCTGACGAGATGGGACTGGGCAAAACCGTGCAGACCGTTGCCTTTATCAACTGGCTACGCCACGTCAGGCGTCAGCAAGGGCCGTTCGTTGTGGTCGTCCCCCTTTCAACAATGCCATCGTGGGCCGAAACCTTCGACCACTGGACCCCTGATCTGAACTACGTCGTCTACAACGGCAACGAGGCCGCTCGCAACGTTTTGAAAGAGCACGAGCTCATGGTGGATGGCAACCCTAAACGACCCAAGTTCAACGTCTTGCTCACAACATATGAATACATCTTGCTTGACTCGCCCTTCTTGAGTCAGTTCAAGTGGCAGTTCATGGCCGTTGACGAAGCTCATCGATTGAAGAACCGGGATTCTCAGTTGTACATGAAGCTTCTCGAGTTTCGGTCCCCCGCACGTCTCCTCATCACTGGTACCCCCATTCAGAACAACCTGGCGGAGCTCTCTGCCTTGCTGGACTTTTTGAACCCTGGTTTGGTAGATGTCGATGTCGACATGGACTTAAATTCCGACCAGGCATCCGAAAAATTGGCAGAACTCACCCAAGCCATTCAGCCTTTCATGCTACGTCGAACCAAATCGAAGGTGGAATCTGATCTCCCGCCCAAGGTCGAGAAAATCATCCGAGTAGAACTCTCCGATGTTCAATTGGAGTACTACAAAAATATCCTGACCAAGAACTATGCCGCTTTGAACGATGGCGCCAAAGGACAGAAGCAGTCGTTGTTGAATATCATGATGGAGCTGAAGAAGGCTAGCAACCACCCGTTCATGTTCCCTAATGCCGAAGCCCGGATATTGGAAGGCAGTACTCGTCGAGAGGACGTCCTTCGGGCCATGATCACCAGTAGTGGCAAGATGATGCTCCTTGATCAGCTTCTCACCAAGCTCAAAACCGATGGTCACCGTGTTCTGATCTTCAGTCAGATGGTCAAAATGCTGGATATTCTCGGCGACTACATGGAATTCCGTGGTTATTCCTATCAGCGCCTTGATGGCACCATTCCCGCGGCTTCTCGCCGCCTGGCCATTGAACATTACAACGCTCCCAATAGCAATGACTTTGCTTTTATCCTATCCACACGGGCCGGTGGTCTTGGGATCAATTTAATGACCGCAGACACTGTCGTTCTCTTCGATTCCGATTGGAACCCACAGGCCGACCTCCAGGCCATGGCCAGAGCTCACCGTATAGGTCAGACGAGGCCAGTCAGTGTGTACCGATTGGTCTCCAAGGATACGGTAGAAGAAGAAGTCATCGAGCGCGCGCGGAACAAACTTCTACTTGAGTTCATCACGATCCAGCGTGGTGTCACCGACAAAGAAGCCTCCGAGATCCAGAACAAGATGGCTCGCGGTGGTATCACGATGGGCGAACCGAACTCCACGGATGATATCTCTCGCATCCTCAAGCGTCGTGGCCAGAGAATGTTCGAACAGACCGGTAACCAAGAAAAGCTGGAGCAGCTCGATATCGACTCTGTACTGGCAAATGCCGAACTGCACCAGACGGAACAGGCAGAGGCAATCCAAGCCGATGGTGGCGAAGAGTTCCTCAAGGCATTTGAATATGTCGATATCAAAGTGGACGACCTTTCATGGGATGACATCATCCCCAAAGAACAGTTGGAGGAGATCAAGGCCCAGGAAAAGAAGAAAGCCGATGAACGCTATCTGGCGGAAGTTATCGAGCAAAACCGGCCGCGCAAACGTAATACTCCTCTCGACGAGAGGGATTCGCGTGAAGAACGCAAAGCCAAGAGACGAGCAAGAGCCCAAGTCAGCATTGATAATGGGGATGAATCAGACTCGAACGTCCAGGCGGACCCGAAACGGCCGCTTGTAGAGAAGGAATATCGCCATCTACTCCGGGCTTTCTTGCGTTACGGGGACATAGTAGATCGGGAGGAAGAGGTTGTTCGCGAAGCTCGTTTACTGGACCGTGACAGGGAAACCGTCAAGTCGGCGCTTCGTGAGATAACCGACAAAGCAGACAGCCTAGTGCGAGAGGATGTCGAAAAGTTAGAAGCCCTCGAGCAAGCCGGCAAAGTACCAACGAAGAAGGAAAAGAAAGCTGTGCTGTTCGACCTTCGTGGTGTCAAGCGCCTCAATGCTTACACAATCGTTGAACGTCCGACTGAGATGCGTATCCTGAGGGAAGCGACGGCCGCGGCTGATGATTTGAAGAACTTCCGCGTCCCCGAAGCGACCAAGGCTGCTGATTATTCATGCTCGTGGGGCGCACGAGAGGATGGGATGCTGTGTGTCGGTATTGCACGGCATGGTTATGGTGCCTGGACCCAGATACGCGATGATCCGGATCTTGGCCTGGGAGACAAGTTCTTCCTCGAGGAGCACCGGGTGGAGAAAAAGAATGAGCGTCTGAACAAAGAGGATAAAACCACAAAGTCACCCGGGGCTGTTCATCTCGTTCGCCGAGCCGACTATTTGCTTTCAGTTCTCAAGGACAAGGCAACGAACGGGTCGAGTGTCACGGCCAAGAGGGCGGTCGAAAATCATCATCGCAATAACCGCAAGGGATCCCGTCATAATGCCAGCGCCAGTGTTTCCGCCTCTCCTGCCCCTTCTCTTTCCCGCAAAGGTCATCGGGATATCGACCGGTCAAGGCATCGTTCCCACACCCACGGGTCACGGGATAGCGTCGAACGGCATCACACCCCCGGTCACGACCGTCCGAGGTCCACACATGAGAGTGACCGACCCCGTCACAGGACGTCTGATGTTTCGGCTGAAGAGAACCGCCGCCGGAAGAACAGCGAGAATGGCCATTCTGCGGGTAAGGAGGACATGTCTCGGCTGTTCTTCAAGCCCATCCGGGACGATCTCAAGCGGGTCTCAGGTGTTACCAAGGAGAATATCCCGAACAAAACCGAACGGGCTTCTGAGCTTCGGCGATTGCTCCGACTAATCGGCGACTTCATTGATCGCACTCTCCAGGGAGAAGGGTCTCTGTCCTCCCTGGAAACACGTTTATGGTTCGTCTCCTCTAACTCAGGATTTGATCACGACACCCCCGACTAACTTCCTGGATAGGCACTATGTCGCAGAACACTACTGGCCCAACAAGGAGGCAGCAGGGACCAAACTCCACGAAATGTACAAAAAGCTTATGGCAGCCACCAATGCCGCTTCCAACGGGAAGCAAGCATAGTGCGCAGGAGCCAGATGGAGAAAAAAAAGCGGTGACGATTCTCTTTCGTGGGGAGGTGTCTTAACTCTTTTTTATTCCTTTTTATTCTTTTTTCCCTTTCTATTCTGTCAATTTTATTCAAGGTAAATATGCATCATTGGGTAAGCATGGCGACGGCGTCCGGTATGATCTACGAAGGAGTCTTCCAAAACAACGAGTGGATTTGACATGATGTTTGCATGACAGTGTTTTAGCTTTCATGTTTTTTCCCCGCGGCTTATTTGTCCCTTACTTATTGGAGCGATGGGCATATATTTTGGATCTTCACATACATCTCTGTTCACACTCACGCAGACAGACAGACAGACACGCACACGCACACACGCACACACATGCCCCGGGACCTCCTCTTACGAGTGAACGGGCCCAGCTGGGTATGGTGTGTTGTGTTGTGCTGTGCTACGCTACTGCTGTGTTGTGTTGTGTTGTGTTTTCTCTTCCCCCTTTACCATGCTTGTCTTCTTTCTCTTTTTTCCCCCTTAATCTATTCTATTCACCCCGGGACCCCCTTGACTGGTGTCGGGCCCGGCGGTTGTATTTCTCTCTACTATCTACCCCTTCATGTATGTTACTACTACTACTGACGATGGACGTGTTGGCCCCCGGATTTGGTTAGAGCCATTCTCCTTGGTTGGGTAACCGTCTGTCCTTACACTGCTAGACCAGGGTTTGTTTTCATTCGCGGAATGAATAATGGACGGTTGATGAGATTCTTCTTTCCCAGTGCTTTTTGTTTTCAGCTAGTTTCAGATATCAGTATGTAGTATGTAGTATGGTTGTTCTGGGCACCAAGAAGGGAGTCATTCATGTATTTGAGCTAACGAAAAAGAAAGGCAAGACTAACTAACACGGGCCGAAGAAGTGTGGAATGATTTGTTATAATATTTCCATAATACAACGCAATTTTACCCTATCCTATCCTAACCCGTATAATATAGTAAAGATGAATATGAAAAGCTAGACCTGGAATACAAAAAGAAAGAAAAGGATGGAAGGAAAAGAAAAACCTTACTCCGAAAGCAGGGCTAGCTAAATAGGAAGAAGAAAGAAGAAAGAAGAAAAAGGAAAAGGAAAAGAAAAGGAATATCGCGAATAGCTCCATCCTAAATCATGGAGATTAAAAGGTCGATAGGTTATGCAAAAGTAAAGTGACAAGAGGAAAGAAGAGGGAATTGAGTGAGGCTGGGCCAAAAAGATAGAATATAAGATAAGGTAAGAGAAAAGAAGAGGAAGGAAAAGGTCAACAAGGCGAACGGCATCGTGGTATAATCAGTCGTCAGACGTGTCACGCCGCAGCGACGGGCTCCGATTCCAGGTTTGGTTTCACATCTGTGCGGCCCTGGTCGTCTTCGTCGTCTTCGTCGTCGTCTTCGTCATCGTCGTCATCGTCGTCATGCCGTTGTTGCTGGGGTTGTTGCTGTTGCTCTTGTTGCCCTTGCGGCTGATCCGCTGAAGGCTTGTTGTCTAACCCATTCGCGGCAGTGCTGCTCCCCACGGCCGGAGTAACGGGTACGCCCTCATTAGCGACGAGGGCGCTGAAGAGCCTCAACTGGGCATCGATCACATCATCGAAGATGGCTTCCTTTTCCAGCCAAGCGTGCTTCCTCTTGGGACGAATCTTCTCCCACTCACTGCGGAGTTCGACTCCCTCTTTCTCAGCCCAGTGGATCTGCCGACGGAGCAGCCGGTATAGGTCGCGCGGCGGCAGCTGCAGCTCGTGGTCGTCGAAGCCCGACTCGCGGCCAAACTCGGGCAGCTCGAATTCGTCGAGATCGTCTCCCGCCGCCGTGTGAGGGTGATGGTCTTCGGGGGCGCTCTCGCTGAACCGCTCGGGTTCGTCCCGCGGCGGATGCGACAGCTTCAGCTTGATGCGCTGCACTTTGCTGGCGGGGGTGCTGGTCGGCGTGCCGACGGCGGAGAGCGGCGCGCTGTGGTATTTGGAGACGGGGTCGGAGGGCCGGAGGGCTTCGGTTTCGTGGACGGTGCGCATGTGTTTTGCTAGGGCGTCGGAGCGGGTGAAACTGCGATCACATTCTTGGGAGTGTGAGTAAAGTAAATTGGTCGGGTGACGGACAAGATATGACGAGAGGATGGGATGGGTGACAGGTTAGATGGAAAGCAAAGCAAAGCTCACCTGGAAGGGCACAGTAGAATGGCTTCTCGCGGGTGTGACTCCTCATGTGCGCGCGTAGGGCGTACCCGCTCGCATGCGACTGGCCCTTTCGAGAGCAATCGGACCACTCGCAGGAGTAGCGCTTCTGCCGGCTGCCGACGTGATCGTTGTGGATGTGCTCGACGAGAGCGTCCATGTTGCCCAGGTCGCCGACGTCGCAACCTTCCCATCGGCACACTGTGACCTGATCGCTTCCCAGTCCACTGTAGTCGTCGTCTTGGCTGCCGCCGATGAGAGCCAGCGTGCTGGGGGAGTTGGGGAGCTCGCCCGAGGTGTCCGAGGAGATGGAGGTGGATGGCGACGCGGGGGGCTGTTCGTCCTGGAAGGAGGTCGACACGGGGGTGTTGCGATCCCAGGATGCGACGCCGGTGCGACGGCGCTTGGATGGGGGCATGTTGGCTGTTGACGGCGAGAAGCCTTGCTTTGAGTCCTCGCGGTCCGACAGGTCATCGGAGGCGATCGATGAGAGGGGAGAACCGGGCGAGTCCGCCATTTGGACGCTCGAAGAAAATATGGGGGAATGTAGAATGAAATGGCGGTCAATTGGGCGTGACAGGAAGGGATAGGATGGTCGCGACAAGGGATGGGAGTGATGACAATCCAGATGGAAACGAAGTTGGATCCGATCTGCGGCATCCTTGGGGAGCTTCGAGTATACGGGGGTGGGCGGCGGGCACGTGATGAGGCTATTGATCAAAATCTCGGCCGGATTTTTTTCTTTCTTTTCTCTTCTTCTCCATTTCCACAATTCAAAAAATATCTTCCTCGACGTCTGTTCTACTCAGCCAACTAACTATCAGGTAAGTCAATTATGCGACAATTGTCTTCCCAACATGATGATTTTCTTTTTAAGAATTCTGCAATTCTGACAGTCTCCTTCTTTGTGAGACTGCATGTGGACCCTTCTACACTTGATCTGATCACTTTCATTCAATCCATTGGCAAACTATACTTTGTTATACTCGATCCAGTATACTGACAGTTACAGTTTTATAGATACATGTACACCGTGCACATTATTCACTACTCCCCCGCTTTCTGCCCAGGGACCAACATACCCGTTTGCACAGTGGGCAGATGAATACTAGAACTAGGTAGAATGGTTTTAATAAAAGGCATTGCCCTTCATTTATATCACAGGTCTTTTCTATTCCTATTCCCTGTTTTGTTTCGGTGTTTATAGTGAGACTCGCATCCTGGTAGTCGCAGCAGGAGATATCATTACGAATCAACCAGACTCAGGCTTCATATTTCTTGACCTATAGATTTATAGCTACAAGCGCAAGAGGCCTAAAATCTGTTGAAGATATCAACCCTGGATGTAGTTCATCACGCGCCGTAGCCACTCAGCCAGATAGATCTCGCTGAATGTTCGGTCGACTGGGTCTATCTCCATGCAGTATTCAATATAAAACTTATGTGTGCGGTGGGCGATATAGCTTGACCCGTGACCCGTCCTATGAACAATGAATGACTCGTATGGCGTTCCGATCTCTGTGAGAATGGCCGGTTTGCAACTAGAAGATATTCCGGTACGATACAAATAAAGATGTATTGTGAGTGGAATTAGGATTTGAATATCTCGTGGTCTCGACCGACCTAATATACAAACGGGCTAAAACCCATAAAAGAAGACAGCTCCATGTCCTCATAATCCTCGATAGCCGAAGAAGTCAACTCTTCCCAGCCAACTAACCTTTAATATGCCTCCCACCCACCAGCTCATGACGCTGCAGAATCTCCCCAATCTCAGCCATATCAGCATCCGAGAGGCGGGGCGCCTGCAGATTCTGCCTGACCTTGTCGACAGTCGTCCCACCAGGGATAGGGATAATAGTCGGCATGCCAGGTCTACCATTGAGGCTCAGCACCCAAGCCAGAGCGATCTGAATCGCGGCGAAACCCTTCCGCTCAGCAAGGCTCTGGACCTCGTTGACGAGCTTGACGTTGTGCTTCATGGCTTCGTCCTGGAAACGGGGCAGCCAGCGCCGGATGTCGCCCTCGGGGAGTGCGGAGGCGTTGGCAAACGCTCCGGAGAATACGCCGCTGCCGAGGGGGGAGTATGCCACGAGGGGAATGTCGAGGTCGGCGCAGGCTTTGATGACGTCGTTGTCGAAGGTGTGGGTGTCCCACAGGGAGAGCTCGACCTCGACGGCTGCGATGGGGTGGACCTTGGCTCTGTTGGAGTTACATTAGCTTTCTTATCCTCTGCAAGGTGTAATGGGGTAAGTGATGAAAAACAACGCGCAACAGGCCCGCGGTGCAAAGACCGCGAATAAAACAGAGGACTATAGAACATACGCGCGCCGAATCGTCGCCCCATCCACCTCACTCAAGCCGATCCCCCCGATCTTTCCCTCCTTGACAAGCTGCGCCAGGATCGTGACCGTCTGCTCGACCGTCGTGTTCGGGTCCTGGCGCGCGCACTCGAAGATATCAATCGATTTCTTCCCGTCCAGCAAACGGAGACACTCGTCAACGCTGCGGCGGATGTTGGCCTCGGAGCCGTCAGGGACGAGCTGGCCGACCTTCAGTCCGCCCTTAATGCTCAGCACCACCTGGCTGGCCTTTTCGGGGTACTGGGTGAAGTACTTGTTGAGCAGGTGCAGGGAGTTGTAGTCGGGGGTGCCGTAGAGCTCGCCGGCGTTCCAGAAGTTGGAACCCAGCTCGAGGGTGGTGTTGAGGGTTTCAAAGCATTGCTCTGTTGGGGGAGGTTGCGGCACCCATGTCATTCCTTTGTGGAGGTTAGCATTCACGTTTCGCATTCGGTTGGGTTTTGCGTAGATTGAGGTTTTCGTGGATGGACATACTCATCAGGCCATAGCCGGTGTGGCCGACTTCTTTTCCAACAATGGAAGGCATCGTGGTAGGTTCGAATGGTTGGTAGGTTCGAATGGTCTTTGTTATGCTTTTGTCCCTATAGTCCACTGGTAGGAATAGAACACAAGTGAGGGGGGTTGATTGTTGAAGAGAAGTTTGGATAGCGGGAGATTAGCGATCTATTTAGCTTGTCCCTCCAACGCTGGCAGCTGGGCGAGATCCCGGAGTTAATGATGAATCTCCATCAGCCCCGAATTGCGACAACGGATGATGACAGATTACAATGGAGTTGCTGCCTAGTGGAACTTTCTGGTACGATCGTCAGGAAGCAATTGATATCCAGTTTAAGGAGTAAGAGGAAAACACATAGCGGGGAATAAGACGGACTTAGTGCTTTTAAAACTGAGTTAACCCCGGATCCCTACGTCATTTGATAAGCACAACAACAGCTTCAATAACAGCAACAACAATAATAATACAAAACTGCATCGTTAACCAATAGCTCATATTCACGCACTTTTCCATCGAACTCCCTAGAATCAAACCGATCCCACTCCCCATCTCCGACTCCAACTCGGCATGAGGTCCACCCCAAGACTAGTTAAGCGTCACTTCATCACTGCTATGCATCGCCTGCCCCAACTTATTCGTCAACATATCAACCATGGCACCGAAAAACTGGCCCGGGTTCTCAGTCGGGTCGGGGAGATCACTGTGCCCCTCGGTGTGCGAGGTCTGCATCTGCGCGGATTTGTTATCCTGGTGCGAGGTGACAATCGGCTGGGTGATGTTGCTGCCGTCGATATTTTCCGGGTCATTGTTCTTCTTCCAGTTATCCAGCTTGTTAAGACGGGCGAGGCCTTCAAAACCAGCTTTCTTGAAGATGTCGCCGAGGAGATCGCCTGTGCCGGGAATCATGCGCTGTTGATGTGGCGCGGTTAGCAGGTTGTTCCTTTCTTTTTCTTCTTGGGAGGGATGGATCATCTTCTCTCCTTGGTTGGGGACACTAAAACTCAGTATCATACCGGATCGGGTGATCGTGCATCCAGTGTTCGCGAGCCCTCGCTCGCCTCCGACACAATAGGACGAGTCTCGCTCACTAGCGACAGTGCCAAAAAGGCAACAAGGCAGAGGCAGAGATGTGACACGGCCGTGGTAACCCTCGCCATTGTGACAGGAGTAAGGTAGGTAGGTAGTCCACAGTAGGGCTGATGATCCGGAGAATAATGAAAGTCTGTCGTAAGCTCGTTGTGTGGGTGTAGGGCAGAGAGACTGCTGATCGGGTTGGAAAAAGGGATTCAGAGAGGATCAACGGGGAATCCGTCGAGCCAGGCTGTTGAATGCTACATATACTGGGAGGAAGGGGGAGTTGTTCTCCCTGGATGATAACCCACCACCCCTGCGCGTACCGGGTCCCCATGTGGAATGGAAATGGTGGGCGAGAGAAACGCTTGGCAAGTATTCCATGTTTTTGGCTCTGGGCTTGTTTCGAGTTCTCTAGGGAGGTTAACTGGAAGGGTTGGAAGCCGTCGGTTCGGAGTAGTATTTTCTATTCTGATATGCAGATATTCGAGTCGCTGAACCGAGTAGCGCAACTCGGTGACTGGCCTGTCTTCAGCTATGGACTATGGTGCTCTTCAAATATAAAGAAAGCAACTATTGAGCACCTCGACGTTACTTTCTCGTGCAACTCTTTGGCGATACAACACCCGGAGTTTCAAGGGACGAAAGGGATAGACGGCCAGGCGAGCAAGGAGAGCATTCACATTCCAGAGCCCAGAACAAGACCCTGTCGAACACCATTGTTTATATGAATCATAGACCTGCTCGTGAGAATGCATCAACTCTCCGAGGACGCAAGACGGGTGATGTCGCGTGTATCGTTTCCCAGCTCACCAGCCGTCGAGTATATAGACAGTCCGGCGTGTCTACCTCACTGATTATTATAACTGCCTACGTGTACCTAAGTAGGTAGGTAAGTACCAGCTCCTGCTCTCCAGTTAGTTATATCTCTAGGTTGTTTTCCCCGTCGCGTCTCTCAGATCATCTTCTTGGCTATTGTTGTCCTATCATTCCATTACTGGCACATACATACCTCCAATACGGAGTATTTATTTACTCTTTCCTCGACCCCAACCCAGCCATAATACAGCATCCTATCTCAACAAATAGCAAAATAAGTAAACCCGAAAGACAGCGAAACCAAAAAGGAAGCGTGACATTCTCACGTCAACCCAACTCGCACAGAAAGGGCGTCACAAGGGATACGCGACGAAATGGAAACCATCCTGTCGTCGATGCAGATAACAATGAGACTAATTCCTACTCAGCTGTAAAAGACATCGCGACACTTTCACTTTTGGCTTTCGCAAGTAACCCTACATTGACTTGGTGCGACCAACCTGTATACACCGTATAGTATAGGTACCTAGCTTCGGGTCTTGAACGAACCACCTAGACATCAGTATAATCAAGTCTGCTTATAAACTATCTCGGTTTCTTATCGGATCATAGACCAATATCCACCTTGGTTGTCCAAACACTGGTGTGGTTCTTAGGCTAAGCGATTCTCATTGAACGGTGGCATGCAGTCAACGTAAGGGTACCTTGCAACAAAGCACGGTCATCGATAGGTGCATTCTCTGGCGTGGTGGCAAGAAGACAGACATCAGATTATATAGACTGACCAGCTCGAAATACCATACAGAAATTAAGACAATTCAGTGGCCGGGTGCACAGGAAGGGTTCTCGACGTGGAGTATGTGGAAGTATACGAAACAGCAAATCGAGGACTGGTGAGTATAAATTGTATGGGATTTAAGAGAAGGAGGAAGCTGAAATCAAGAGAGTCAAAATAGTAAATACGGTTCGCATATACTTGATGTTGACATTGACAGGTAGCTGATAGGTAGTAGTGATGATATCGGGAGGTCATGCCGACATCGGCACTACAACACCCCGCGTCCACTCCATGACCCGAGGCAATCCACAGATCCTCCGACCCGAATGAGGTCACTACACAAACAACTCTCTAAAGAAAACAGATCATAAGACATCATTCTTTTTTCGTTGCACTCTAATTACAACCACCACCATCACCACTACCACCACCGCTCAGCCACCACCCAGCCACCATGTCATCCAACACCACCACAACCGCCGACCTCTACGAGCAAGGTCTCCAAACCCGCCGCGCCGTCGTCGGCGACGCCCACGTCGACCGGTCCCTATCCAGCGCCAACGCCTTCACACGACCCATGCAAGACCTCATCACCGAATTCGCCTGGGGCAACGTGTGGAACCGCCCGGGACTCGATCGCAAACAGCGCAGCCTGCTCAACATCGGCATGCTGACGGCGCTGAACCGCCAGCTCGAGCTGGGGGTGCATGTGCGCGGGGCCGTCAACAACGGACTCAGCGAGCTTGAGATCCGCGAGGCTATCATCCACGCTACGGCTTACTGCGGGGCGCCTGCGGGGATGGAGGCCATGCGGACGGCGGATCGGACGTTGGCGGATATGGAGGAGAAGGGGGAGATGGTGAGGGAGTTGAAATGATGCTTTCCCTTTCTTCTCTGGATGGGTTTATTGTATATTTTCTTTTTCTTTTCCAATTGTTAGCCAATCTCGGTGCGAAGCGGTATGGTGTTGCCTTGGTTTATTGCGTCTTCTGCTGTGGGAGTGGGAGTGAGTGAGACTGTGCTGACTCCAATTGATGGAGATGGTATGGGTGGACAATCGTCGAAGTGAACCTGTACATAACTGACACTCGAGGCTCTGTCTGACATGCTGGCAGTGGAGCAAGATTTTGTACAACGCACGGTAATCTTGATGCCTGATCAGAGCTGTACATCGGATTGCAACCGACAAGCCCAACTTCCGGCGTTAGTAGATAGCGAGACATACGTATTGCTATGCACATCCTTCGGAATGGAATTCGCTTTTGAGCTGATCTGTCAGGCGCATCACGCATTGGGCTGCTGTTGCGTCAAGTCATTGTCGAGATACATCCCATTGTCAACGGAAAAAGAAAAGAAGATACAAAAGGAAAGAAAGGAGAAGAGGAGAAAAGCGTGAGAAGGGCAAAGGGCGTAAAGAAAAAGAAAACTACTCGCTCTAATTAGAACAATCCGTCCGCATTGCGACGAGACCGGGCCGGTTAGAAGAAGACGCAGAGTAGAAACTCTCGGCCTTGCTGTGCCCGTCGAACACAACTGGCCAGCGTGATGAATTCCACGCATCCCATAGTCTATCACGGATTCTCTCAAGTGAGGTCTCCCACTCGACACCAGACATAGACGTGTTCGAGGGTCTTGTGCTAATACCGATTATCATCCCGATCCGGGACGGGGAAGTATCACTATCTGATCAACAGATGCAGTGGTGAAGCAGGCAGGCAGGCACTGGCACTATCGATCTGCAGACGAGCTGATTTCCATTCCAACCGCGAGACACCAACCGCGAGACACCAACCGGGTGGACGATATCCACCTTAGTTCTGCACAAGAAGCTTCAAAAAGTCTCCGAGAATTCCAGACCGCACTGGAAGAAGAAGCAGATAAGGATAAAATGGGGAAAAGGGAAATTCATAATTAATGAACGGACGGCAAGGATGATGGATGGAATACCCCGGTAAAACCGTGTAAGTTACCGGAGATAACGCAACCCAAGATGCCGAGTACCTGGTTTACCAGACGGGTAAGACGGATAGCAACGCGGGTCTTTTTTTTTTATTTTTCACTCGGGTTGGCTTTACCAAAAGCCCTAACTCCCGGACAAGGTTTCGGACCCTGAAGATCGCGACGGTGGTTTCATTGGATGTACGGGTTGACCGAAGTGTAGCCGGCATATCTGTTCAGTCGGATGAATTTGTCTTTCCTTGCTATGGAGGGTATTCGCTACTGGGCTACTGTCAAGATCGAAACCTAGTAGTATTTCTTTCTGAGACCCCTATGGGGAGACTGTTATCGGAGATAGGATATAGTCAAGGCTGAACCCATACTAATGCTAGTTGATTACC
Source organism: Aspergillus neotritici (assembly GCA_023619815.1). Taxonomy (NCBI): domain Eukaryota; kingdom Fungi; phylum Ascomycota; class Eurotiomycetes; order Eurotiales; family Aspergillaceae; genus Aspergillus; species Aspergillus neotritici. The sequence continues at coordinate 843,612 of JALZYL010000005.1, read as the reverse complement.
TAGTAGACTCCATGCCCGCCTAGAAGTCTGGACCCTTTCCACCCTGCCCGTGCGGAGAGGTTTCAGGGCCATGGCGCAGGGTTCCCAAGCGTCCAAGGCCGAAATTTGGGTCTACCGTCGGCGACTGGAGAGAACGAACTCTCCGGTGGCTTTTCTTTCTTTCTTTCTTACCTTGTTTTTTCTCCTTTTCTCTTTTTCTTTTTTTATATTATTAGTATTATTATTATTATTCACCAAGGTTTTCTTCTTTCCTCCCCCTCCCCCTTGAAATGCAAAACCTCCCAAACTTCGCCACCCAAGTATGTGGTGCTTACTCCGTATCTGATTAGTATAGATATCAACTAGTCGGCCTGGAAAGAGATATCGGAGAAAAACTGTAGGGTGGGAAAACAATGGCATTGATAGGTAGGTACCCCCTTTGCTGTTATGAGACCTTGGCAGTTACACAATCAGGTAATGTCTCACTAGCAGTAGCCTCACCAGCACCAGAAGAAGCCCAGTGTTGACTGCTGGGTTGCTGCTCCTCTGGTTGGAAATGGGATGATCATCTGCAGTCCCAGGTCTAAGCCACGGCCTGATAATCACGGGATATCATGAGTTGCCGAGGGAGCGAAAATGAATAACGGCGAATGCTGACATCTACGAAGTATCCAATCAACAGTTGATCCCTTCAATGAATTCAATTCTGCCCAGCAGTGGCTGTCCTTTTTTTCGGCATTTTTTAGTTCGCTGCCTACGGTGTGGACGGAAAACGGCCAACTCCGATAGAATAGATATATCGAGAATTCGAGACCCGTGGGACAGAGCCACCCTAGATCTGGATCATACGGCGATGATGATGGTTCTTGGGAATGTGGAGTTCAGGGTTCCGCTTACCAAGCGGTAATTAATAATTCGAACAGTAACAATGAAATAATAAAAATAAAAATAAAAATAAAAATGCGTATATCAATTTCGTACGAGTACGAGGGCTGAAACTCGGAAGGATGTCTGGGATCGCCCCCCCGTACTGGGTTTGGTGCGACTGATTGGCGACGTTATGCACAATATTTGTTCATTATGGGGTGTGGGTGGTGTGGGTTATGCCAACCCTCGATTTATTACTAGTCGGTGCGGCCACTTCGGGATGACCCCGAGGTTAGTCCTAACGGAGTTATACCTGGGTCAATTAATTAACAGAGGGGACTCCATATGGACGGATACTATGGATGGAGTGAAGGTGGGTTTGATTCCCACTTGACTGACTGACCCTGATGGTTTGACTTGGGACTTGACTGACTCTAAGACATGCATGCACCCGGCTAGATACGGCCTGGTTCTCAAATCCGCCCTGGTTCAGGTTTGAAGCAGATTGATATGCCCGACGACCGGATATGCTGGGTCGAACAGAGCATAGTACAGGTCGATCGCTGATCACTTCTTGGCATCACATCAGGCTTCTTGCGGGATGTTTGTTACCCGTGCTTTTTTCAGCTTGTCATTTCATCTCGAATAACCCTGGGTCAGAATGTGTACAGTGTCCTCCGTCGGGGGAGGGTCGTCGACAACCCCCGTGTGCATCTCTCTTGCCACCCCGTCGTGCAACCTATATCGTAGGGACCCGGGACTGATTATCTGGAACCACCCTCGGAGTGGTAGATAGGTCGTAACCAAGCCAATGGTTTACTGGTCCCAGTCTTACTGTCGGACCTCCATCTATCTACGTGAATGCCATCAACCCAGCCCGAACTAGGTAGACGGCAGATGCCGCCGCTGCGCCTCCAAGCGGAATGACGTTGCGGACGGTCTGAGCCAAGCATCTGTCTGGAAAGTTACTATGGAGTAGTCCCTCCTGTGCGAACAAGGCTGTGTCAAGTAAGAACCGGAACTTTCTCATGCTGACCAGAGAGGCAGGGGTAAGACATAGCCGGGCTCCGCTCGTGACACCTGCTCGGACATCTCGTCGACGGATTACCCCCGAGGAAGCCCTAAAAGGCGAGAGATGTGGGGAACGGGGGGGGTCCAGCCATTAGATAATGGTGAGTCACGATAGTTGCCTGGCGTCCCGAGGGCCTATTGTATTCCATTGCTCGGGCAGCGCTGGTCTCATACCATGGACACGAGAGATAGAGAGGGTGAGTCGGATATGCAAGGGATGGTAGGGCCACGTTTTTCGGGGCGCTTGACAGGCTGTCTCCGACGAGCTACGTACGGTCCTTTGCCTGGCTGGTGTTGTGAGTGGGACCTTGGACGAGTGGATATAAGCTTTTTTTTTTTTCATGTGCTCCATTGGGGGAGTCGAGAATATCTTGTTCGATTTGAGACTGGCGCAGGGAGGGTGCGCTCTCTCGATCTGTTGGTCTACCGGTAGGATATCTGCTGTTCGGTGTGTAGATGTGTTTGGTTTGACGGTGGGAGACCTCACGTCATATGGCCCTCTCGAAGCATCGAATGGGATAAGTATGCCGGTGGTAATACCGTTACCCAGTAAAGTTTACGCCGGTGCAGGAACCATAACCTTGCTTTTTGGGGGGTGGCCTTGGATGTAACTTGTGCAGTTCGTACAGGGGTATTAATAATGATGATGATAAAAAAATCAATAAATCAATAAATCAAAAATCAAAAATCCGGATGGTCAAACCAAATAAGATTGACACTAATCAGGGAAATAATTCAAGAATAATTCTCATCCAAATGAATCATGTTGCCTACCGGGAGCTCCACCCAGACTAAACTACTAGTTAGGGTACATCGTTGTACGGGTCCTTTTGGGCCCTGTTACTTGTGCCTGTATCCGTGTTTTATACCTGTAACTTTCCATACAGAACGGAACATGGCCAGAGCTTCCTGGTAGAAAGACAAGAAACACAGCGAGAGAAAGAGAGAGAAAGAGAGAAACAGACCCTGGACTTGGACGGTTTCATGATGCTTCTTCGCTTGCTCTGCTGGTCATGCTCCTCGGATACCAAAATCCTTCTTCCTCGAGCTTGCTTCCTTCTTTCCATCTGATTTGCTTAATCTATCCATCCCATCTTAACTGTCACCGCGCTGGGCTTCTCACCACCGACTTTCTTCATTTCGCTTCATCGTTCTCCTCTTTTTCTTTCTTACATCTTCTTTCTTTCCTTTTCCTGTCCTTCATTTTCTCTGTTGTTGCTATTCTTCTGATTCCTTTGTCATCTTCCTATCTTCTCTCATACTTCTTCCTCTATCGATCTGGTCTATACTGTACCTGATCGACAATCTACTACGGTTACGCCCTACTACTACTCCCGTCCTCACTCCCTAACCTCCCATATATCCGTCACGATCACACTTCAATTGGCTCGGCGTTTCTCGAAGATCATTGCGACAGTCTCTCTCTTGTCGTCGTTTTGAAACCTCCTTCCCCTCCCCCCGTTTGAGTTGCCTGGGGAAATAAAATTGGAAGTCGTTGGACTTCTTTTCCTTGTTTCAACCCTGCAATACGCTCAGGCCAATTTCCAATCGCCATTCGAGGGACGCTCTCGATCCCTGTCCCCAAGATCCCTGCCAACAAAGAGGAGGGGAACCCCTTGTCGAGCACCACGATTCTTTTTCTTTATTTGGTTGGCGTTGGGCCGCCGACGGATTTCATTCGCCTCAGAACGTGGGAGAGCGCAGCGGCATCTCCATCCGAGTCGGCACGCAATTCAAACAATCCGTCGATTCCTGTCAGATCTGGACCCAGGTAGCTATCTACACAGATCCGACGGGCGTTACACAAAAAGGAAGAAAAATAAAAGAAAATAAAAGAAGGAGAGGCAAGCATCTTCGAAGACACCTGGTGCGTCTTGCGTCCTTTTATTCTTTCGTCACTTCTCCCTCTGGCTCCAGACGGCAATCCTCGCCGTGCATGTTTTTGCATTTGCCTTTCACTGGTGCGAGAGTATCTACGATCGGGTGTGTCACAGAGGGAAGGGGAATCGGACATTCAAGAGGTCGTGTGGCTTGACTAACTTTCCATTCAGCAGCTGTCTTTTCCCCTCTTTGGTCCAGGGAGCGTTAGAAATGTGCTCCAAGGCGAGCCTTGTCTCCATCTTAAACAATGATGATAACCCATCATTTGCGGTTCGCTCAGCACCGAGGATATGCAGACCCCATACCAGTCCATCACATCCCTATGTGCCGGAACAACAACTACAAGCAACAGCGTCCGATTTGTCCCACGGGAACGCATACATCAACCCATCTGGGGCAAAACCAAGGGTGATGCGTCATCCCTTCGACCCGGTGTCCGAAGCCGTCCAGCCCGCGTCCCCAGGCTCATCAGATTGCTCCTATGACTACACATCCAGCACAGGCTCGTACTTCCACCCGACACGCCCAGAGCCCTACTCCTACCCATCCGCCGCAGTGAGGGAGCCAGAGAAACGCCTCAGCGGGAGCTCGCTGGTGGACCCGCCGTCCCCGCCGACCTCAATCAATGGATCGAAGGAATCCATGGCACCGAAAGGCATCACCCGAAAGAACAAATATCCTTGCCCTTTTGCCGCCAGTCACGGCTGCACGGCAACCTTTACCACCTCGGGGCACGCGGCGCGACATGGGAAAAAGCATACGGGCGAGAAGAGCGTGCACTGTCCGATCTGTGACAAGGCCTTTACGCGCAAGGACAATATGAAGCAGCACAGACGCACACATCGGACACATTCGCAGAGCATGCCGATGGGGATCGAGGGGGATAACGGGGGAAGCGGCGTTGCCTGGACGTCGCAGCGGAGCAACCCGGTTTACGATCATCGTCGATCGATCAGTCAGTCCCAGATGGACCGGCCTTCGTATGACACTATGGCCATGCATCCCATCACAACGGGTGGCAGACCCCATGAACAGCCACGCGGGACCATATCTCCACAGGCTTGATTGGCAGAGTACAGAGTGAGAAGATATGAGCAGACACACTAGCATTTTTGGCTTTTTACATTTGTTTTCCCTTCACCTACATGTTGTTTTTATGTTCCTCGGGTTTATGTTTCGGTTTGACTTATGCGAGGGGGCAACGGCGTTCAACAAAAGGTATACCGCCCTCGAGGGATGCAGGGTGACTGCTGTGCGGCGCTCTTTGTGTGTCATTGTGGTTTCACTTGGATGTGCGATGTCTAGATTTGGATAGAACGGGGGATGTCCCGTCGGCGGACCGCTTTGGTTTGTTTCATCCATGTACCAACGAGTTTCGTTTCCGTTTTCTTTTTTCTTTTCACTTTACTTGCATCTAAGGTTTCTTCGTCCAAGTCATATGTCTGGAAAAGTTCTCTGTTATTGCATCTTGTTTTTTTCCCTGGATTGACACCGCCGGTGGTTGGTTTTCATGAAGCCGCGGACGAAAGCGCGGAGGATATGTATGTATGTAACTATACGTACCTGCTTTTTTACAATATATCCGATTCCAGTTGGATCTGCCTTTAGGAAGGGTATATGGGGCTTACGGCGAGATGAGTAGTTTATCCCTATTATGATTACCTACTTAGTAAATACTTAATGGGTAGTTAATATACACTTGGACTGGTTCACCTATTCTTTATTTTATACATATAATATAATAATTATGACTAATAAATAACTCTCTAGATACCCTGATTATAGTACTTAGTCTAATTAATTAGTCTTTACCAAAAATATATCCCAAGCCAAAGAAGAGGAAAACAATATCGAGATATGTCTGGACTGTACGGGACGATCCTGTGTTTTATATAAAGCTATGGCTATGGCAAGAAGCCACCACTAGTACAGTTAGGAGTGATCGATAGTTATGTTAGGTAGGTAGGTAGTCACGAAGTATAACTAGTTACTTGGGATGGACATGGTTATGAAAAGCCTTCTTCTTCTAGCTACTTTGACATACATACTTTCACTACGATTACCTCCTCCTCCTCCTCCTCCTCCTCCACCCATACTGGGTAGTCTCCTACGGGTTATTACGTACAGCTCGAGACAATCTACGCCACACGAGGGTGCGGATCCCTCCCGGTGGCGGACTCTTCCTTGATCGTTACATGAGGAAGTACACCGGAGACGACAGTGAGAGAAACTCGGATAGCTCCTTGGAGTTTCATGATACCGGGGGGGTTGTTTATTCGAAGGGTTTGTTTGATATTAGTTGCCTTTGTGATGGATAACAGATGGAGGTATGATAGTTGTGAGTGCGCTACAGATAAATTTGAGGGCGGACAGCCCGGGTTTTATATGGTTAGAAAGGAAAGTAAGGTGAGAGCAAGGGGAGCATTTACCTACTTAGTGTGTAGGGATATCAAGCAAGGAGGCTTCCTCTTTCTTTGGCTTGGGATATATTTTTTGATAAAGACTAACTGATCAGACTAAGTGCTATAATCAGGATATCTAGAGTTATTTATTAGATATAATTATTATATTATATATGTAAAACAGAGAATAGGTGAACTAATCTAAGTTTATATTAACTATCTATTAAGTATTTACTGAGCAGGTAATCAGGTGAGACTTTTCAGACCTATTAGTATGGTTGACATGTCCCAAGGAATGTCATACCATTCCCAGGAGTGGATACATGTCGTCTACCAGGCAAACAATGAGAAGGAAACCGTGGATTTCTTTAACTAATGGGCAGTTGGGCACGTTCTGGGTATATAGGGCTGGCACGGAATGTATTGACTTGAGTATATCGGCGATTGGCATGTTTTAGACCATCTTTTCCCTTCTTTTGTGAATGTGATATTGTCGTACTCGGTCAATGATAGAATGGAATATGCTGATAGAACCTCACTTGTTATAGGCAAGCTATGATCGTAGTGATGGATATAAACGGTATACTATAAACTTAGGAATCTGTTAAAATTCCATGCCCTGGGGGATGTAAATATCTACGTATTAATGCTAGCACGCCTTTCTTTTCTTGGGCAGTTGGCCAAAAACACCATTGGCGAGTGGTAGGGTCCTGATATCAAATATTCTCAGACTGTATAGAACAATCCTATGTTCTATATTAAACCATGATAAGTGGTCACCGATAAAGTTGAAAATATCCAATGGCTCACTGATCTCATGGGTCTGGTCTATATATGGAAATATATTTTAAAAGACATACATACTTTCATCACCATCACTACTCCTCCCCTTCCAGCGAGTACACCATCTCCATGAAGTAACTATATGGCAATAGATATAGATCAGCATATTATCCATCAGATGACCGATGTACTTCATACATACCAGCCATCCTAGGATTCCACCATCATAGAGAAACTCCCAGTCCCAGCAGTCACCCCTATTTCTGACTATCAGCCTTCAGCCCAAGAGCACGAACAGAATAGAAAGCAACTAACCCCTAATAACTCAGAAATGGCACCAGAGTCTCTTGAATCCAGAAAACGTGCAGGGGGCGCCGTAATCTCTTCTGCAGTCCTGACCAATATAACGCCAGAGGTCGGTCCAATCAATGTGCTCAGTAGTGAAAGAAAGAGTATCGTGCGGGTATTCGTCACGAGTTGTTCCAATCGGACTATAGTCTGTGCCGCAAATGGGCGCTGTCCCCTCCCAATGGCACCATAGTCCATCATGGTTGCACTCTGAGACTGCGCCGGGGATGAGGGCGAGAGCGGCTAGAATAGCGCCTTGGAGCTTCATGTTGTGGAGGAATTCGTCTGGGGGGTTCGTTTCTTTCCTGGTAGACTTTGTAACTCGAGGGCGCGACAATTGCTGGTGCGCTACATATCAGCTGGAGGGGGGAAAGTTGGGCGGCTTTATAGTCGGCTGGCCATAGATAGATTAATCCATATCTTCACGATTTGGAATAGTCTTCGTCAATAACATAGGGAAGTGGCAAGTGAGGAGCAAGAGGGTAGCCGCATGCTGGGTAGGTATTCAGGGTTGAGATGTGATGTTGATCAACTTGACTATATTGGGAGTTATTCTGCATCATCTTTCAGCTCTGGCGTTTAGACTTCTCTTTTCTTTTTCTTGTGGGTGCTTTTCTTGTCGTGTTTCATATCCGGTTCTAAGCGCGTGATAGAATATGTCTGATAGATAGGAGACTTATTTCCTACAGGCAACGAGGATCATAGCTGTAGATACAACAGCTATGTACTCCATAACCGACTAAGGACGGTGTTTGACTTTGTTGTCGGGATTAATTTTCTGCATACTATTGTCCACATATGCAGTGGCAAATCCTCCGCGCTCGGCCCGCGGGAACAGCTGGTTGACGACGGCGACCCCGAGCTGGTGGAGCTGCTGGATGTGACAGGGGGGTTCTGGTCTGGATGCATCTGCTGGAGACGCTGGAAGTGCGGTGCGAGGGGCTGGAGCAGCTGCAGGGTACGAAGGGAGAAACTCTGCCGAACGAGATAAAGCATGTGAAAGAACAATGAAACATAGATATCTTAATTAATTGGTTTTATAATTATAGCAATGTCTTAATATAAAGAACCAAATGATTACTTATCAATGTTTAGAAGGCATAATGAACAGATATGGGTTGGTGTCTTCTACCTCTCGTTGAGACCAGGCTCCTCGGGAATAAATATATAGTGGTAGTCTATAACAATACCCTGGGTTCTTCTCGATCAAACTATAAAACGTAGCACATCCACAGCATCACGGAAAAGAGATAGCATACACATTCGGTTTTGATCCATCTGACTCTCGGAGAAATTTCTTCACCATCGTGGGGAGATCGGAGATTGGCCCCACTGCTACTCGATCGATCTTCCGATCTATCCAACCGGTCGATCCCACCGTCGTATAGTAAATCAACTCTGGTTGACGACCTCCGACCCCCTGTGTCGGTTCCTGGATTTTGTCTGTCTTGGCCGATCTGAACAAGCAACAAGAATGGAACGAACCATGGAATTGACCGGGAGGGACCGAGAATACCAGAGGAAGACTGGATCTGGCACCCACCGTACCGAACGCCCTTCAACTCTGGTCGAGATGGTTTCAGTTATAGCAGTCGATATAGATCCTTTCTGTTCGGATCTTCTTCTTTCGTCCTTCTTCCTCTCGCCCATTCTCAGTGATCTTCGAGGTTGCTGCTGCACGATGATGTCAGCGCCGTCATCCTAGTTCGGCTTAGGTAAGGGGTCAGAATATCCTGTCTGGTCATTGAGTGGTGATCGAGTGAGGCGACATCACGATGATTTAACCAATTCCCATCGAGCGATCAGCCGTGGGGCTGCAGTCCATCCGAATGGTCGAACGAGGCTGTCCCCTTGAGCGAGGAAGCAGACGTCGTGGTTGAGAGTCCAGCCATACGTCACCTGCCTGTGCCCCGCCTTTGCCTCGTTTCGCCTACTTTTGCGCCACTCCCTCTCTTTTTCTTTCTCTCATCCTCTCGATCTCTTCATATCCATCTTCTCTTTCTCTTCCTTTTCTATCCCAACTCACGTCTCTTCACCTCAGCCCACCCAAATTCCATGCTCTTTCCACTCGCTTAACTCCTACTCGGCCACGATCTCGTCATGGCGTACTATGACGAACCCCACTACTACCAGCCTCCCCGGGATCGCTATGCCCGTCCAGACTACCCCGAAGACTCTTACCATTACAGCAGCAAACCGTATACCGGGAGTCACCATGGTCTAGACGTGGTCCCTCGAGCGGACAGCTTCGAGTCCTACGACACACGATCCCGTGACTACCCCCCAGGGGACTATGGCTACGACTATGACTACGCCCATCCGCCTCATCCTCGACGATCCAGGGTCGCCACCGCCCCGGACGGCGCCCGTCGCGCCCACTCCCTAGATGGCCCCGGCTACTATGAGGGCTCGGATTATTCGCATCGGCCGCGCCACAAACACCGAACAAAGCACCACGATAGTCGACGTACGTGACACTGGTTCGGTCAGTCTTTTCTACCACGTTTCATGCTGACCCTTCTCCAGACCGCCACAAGCATTCCACTCGGTCCTCGTCCAGCAGTCGCTCCCCGCCCCCACGACACCGCAAGTCCGTCTCCGGACGCGATAGCTCTCGCAGTCGCCGTTCCCGCAGGTCCTACTCATACTCCCCGTCCCCGACGCGACGCGGAGGCGGTCGTCACAAGAGGGATATAAGCGAGCAGCGTGTTGCGCAGGCGGTCCGCGCCGCCGTGACAGCCGGCGCCATCGAAGCCTTCCGACTGCGCAAGGACCCCGGCGAGTGGACGGGCGAGAAAGGACGACGCATCCTAACGGCGGCCATCACCGCGGGGGGCACCGACGGACTGGTCGACCGGGATCCCTCGAAGCATTCCAAGCGTCACGTCATCGAGTCCACGCTCGCCGGTCTCGCCGCAAACCACTTCGTCAACGGATCCCGATCCAAGTCCCGGTCGCGCTCCAAGTCCCGCGGCCGCTCGGGTAGCCACAGCAAAGTGAAAAACATCGCGGCGACGGGTGCCCTAGCTGCCGCAGGCAAGGAGGCATATGACCGCTTCCGGTCGAGGTCTCGTCCCCGGGGCCGATCTCTCTCGCGCGACAGCTACGACTCCCGGGGGTCTCCGGATCGTCGTCCGCGCCGACGGAGCCGGAGCGTGACCGATTACATCAACAGGGGCATAGCGGCCCTCGGTCTTTCCGACAAGGACAGCGGACATGGGAGCCACCGGGGCGGGCATCATCGGTCCTCCCGCTACGACGACTACTCGGACGAGGACCCTTACTACTATAGTGATTATGATACCAGAAGCCATGGCAGCCGGCGGTCCCGGCATTCAAAAAGTGTAGGTGACCTCATTCATCCCTCTGAGCTTCCACCTCGCACGAGCAACAGACGTTCCAGAAATAAATCTGACCAGAACAGTACCGATAAGTAAAGGTCAGAAAAGAAGTCCGCCCGGCAGACCACACCCCACAGCCGCGTGGAGAACCCGCGAACGCATCTAACTGGTGAAGAGGGTGACATGACCCCGAGGATCCCAATGGGCACGCGTCCTTCCGACAGGATTGTCGCATGAGGCGAGAACCACCACCGGCATGCCCTCCCAGAGCTAGACGTCGTCCTCGGGTTTCATTGTACTTCCTGTTCAAAAGAAAGATCGGAGATTCCCCTATCCTTATCTCTTTCAGGTCCACCTCAAGGGAAGTGAGTAGCCAAGACGACCTGTCGCAGGCACTGCCACTGGATGGATGACTTGGTTTTCATTTACTATCCTGTTCTCATGTTATATTTTCATATATCCACCCAACCCTTGATGAGTAATGAATGAATGAATGAATGAATGAACAAACAAACAAACAAACAAAAGCTATTGAAAGTAGAGTGAGTACCTAGGTAGATAGATAGATGGTGACATAGTAAAGATAAATAAATAGTTTAGGTAGTATTGAGAGTATACTATTATTACCCTACTATCACGGCCAAACAAATCAGTAAATATACCTATAGCGTACACCTACCCACCCATTCACCCACATTACTAGTAAGTATATATACTTGATGAATGCTATATAATGGATATATTTATTATAATTATTACATTATTATTACTTGGTTATATATACATTATTTACCGAACCTAACCTATATACCTACTTTTTCCCACGAGGGTAAGACATGTATGTGGGAAAGAAAGAGGAAGAAGAAAGTGTTAAGTATAGTAACCTTTATTAGATTGTAGAGTATGTGGTGCAGGTGTGCATATATATATGCATGCATGCTACTTATTTCTTGAGTAGCTTGGTAGGTAGGTGAATATGTAGATGATAGGTAGATAGGTAAGTAGGTAGGTAGGTAGGAAATAAATAGCAAATAAGTAAAGTAAGTAGTTAAGAGTGCCTATCTACTAGGTACCTTACTACTGCCGCACCATACATACATACATACAATCCACATCCACCGCTCAGCGAAATGAAGAAGAGGGAGAAAAAGCACCAAAGAATCTATGTACAAGACCAGTCCATTAAATAACGCAACGCACAAACACCATATGCGCCTGAACCTCCCAAATACACGACACAGAGCACAACAGGACAGGACAGGACAGGGTAGGACAAAATAGACAATAGACAAATCGGGAATAATGTACGGTGAGTATGATGTGATATGCATGCATGCATGTGTGTGTGCGCGTGTATACGCGGGAAATGCAGCGGGGCGGATGGATATATGTCGCTGGCTGAAGAAGGAATGAATGAGATGACTGGACCGGGCCAAACCGAGTATGAAAGCACAGGTACAAGCACAAGGACAAACACAAGCACAGGCACAAGAACAAAGAAGGAAGGAAGAGAGAGAACGCTTCAACGTTCTACTTCTACTGGTCTCTGCCAGGAAACAAATGCAGATAGCTGTACATCCGTCGAAGAAAACTTTTTTTTTGCCGTCGGTCGGTGTGTTGACAGTGGGTAGCACCCTGGTTTTAAAAAAGGAAGGGAGAATGTAGAGGAATGGATGCACAAGTCGGTATGATATCAGTGTTGATTCTGGCTGTAGTGTACCACCGCAGGGTTAAGACGAGACAATGTTATCGCTGGGCATTCAGGTTCAGCCAGCTCATGTCAGAGTTCTGCTGGTTTCGCGTCGGGAGCGGCTCGAGCGTATCCGGGATCACGACGCTGGACCCCCGTGTGTTGGTGCTGGCGCGCACGCTGTCGTGACGGCGATAGTCGCTCACGGATGGCGCCGCGGTGGAGGGAAGGTTGCTGCTGCTGGGGTTGTACACGCTGGCGGTGTAGGCGCTGCTGGCCGGCCGGGGGGCCCAGCTGCGCTGCGGCCAGTGGGAGTCGCGGTCGCGGTCCTGGTCGTAGTCGTCGGAGGCGAGGCTGATCGAGTCGGCGCTCGAGATCCGCGCCGACTGGCTCTCGGGGATGGCGATGTGGTTTCCGGACGGGTGTTCGGTGGTGGGGCTGCCGGTGGGCACGCGGCCCAACGGCTTGGGCCCTTCGAGGAAGCCGAAATTCAACGGGGTGAGCGAGGCCGTCGGCCATGTGCTCTGTCGGTTGTCGTCACTGGCAGGGTTCATGGGCTTGGGCGCTTGCGGCGGGGGAGCGTCCACCAGGCTGGCGGCGTCGTTGTCTTGGAAGTACCGGGCCCAGCCCTCCTCAGTCCTCCGGTCGCCCGGTTGGCCCGCCTGGGCGGCGGCCTGGGCGTCGCGCGATTTCTCCTCGGCGGGCGGGGCCGTGGCCATGGTTGCCAACGGGCTCGACTTCATGGGGGGTTGGCGATTTTGCTGCAGCGAGGGGCGACCCGCGGCGGGGCGGGGCGACTTTTCGTCGCCGAACTTGCCGGAGAAGATGGCGAGGGAGTCGACCGACGAGGCGGCCAGGGGGGCGGGGCCCTGCGCCATGGGGTAGGCTGACCGGGTCAGGGGCTCCACGCCCTGGTCTTGGAAGCTGAGACGGTCCTTATCGGCGGCACCCCCCTGGCCGCCGGCCGCACGCTTCCGGGCATCCTTCTTGCGCTTCAGCACGAAGAGGAGGATCAGGAGGATGGCTGCGACGCCCAGGATGCTGCCTAGCGTGGCACCGACGATGGTTCCGACATTGCTGCCGCCCCCGTCCTCCTTCGACGGGGCGTCGCCGCCGGCTGCGCTGCTCTCCGACGGTTCACTCGACTGGGTGGCGGTCGGGGTTGGCGATTCCGAGGTCATCGTCGAGAGGATCTGCTGCGAGGTCTTGTCGCCGTAAAAGAGTCGGGTGGCGTTGAGCCAGCCGTTGGCGGTTTGGTTGAAGATGGACAGGGATTCGGAGCCGCCGCCGCTGGAGAAGACCACCAGGCCGTCGTCGCCCTGGGCCAGGGAGTACTGCTCCCGCCGGGTGGAGGAGGCAAGTTCGTCGTCGTAGGGGGGGAAGTCTTTCAGGGATCCGTCCCGGCGGTCCTTCTTGGCGGGTTGTCCGATTGTTTGGGCGGGCCGTCCCGGTTTACCGTCCGAGCGGACCAAGGCCAGACTGGTGACGGTGTTGGGGGCGACGCTCAAGTCAAAGACCTCGAGGACCTTGCTCCCATCCGTCCCATGGATGATGGCACACTGGACGTTGTCGGGGAGCGGGTCGGCGAGGGTGACGGGGGATTTCTGCCAGCCGCCCTTGGGCTCGAACAGATGGACGCCCTTGGGGGTGGTGTCGCCACCGATCAGGGCGGCTTGGCGGTCGTTCCAGGGCACGAGCACGGGCGAGACGGACGGGGGTGCGCCCTGGGAGGTGAAGGCCAAGACGCCATACGGGGCGGTGGTTTGGATGACGAAGGTATCGGAGGAACCGACGGAGGCGTCGTCCTGATGACCGCCGTAGACAAGGATCGAATTGGATGCTTCGAGGGCGACGACACGGTGATGGGTGCGGTTGGCCATGTTGGTGCGGGCGGATTGGATGGACCTCCACTTCTTGTCCTGGAAGGAGTAGCGTTGCAGGCCGGACGGGTCGGACTCGGAGGTGGAGCCACCGACTACGTAGAGGGCCTGGTGGTGGGGGTCGCCGTCGACGGAGGCCTTGACACAGGCGGCATTGGAGACGGGCTCTCCCATGTGCAACTTGGTCCAGGTGCCATTGCGTTGGAGGGGGATGGAGGCGAACCCCTTGGCGGAGTAGGTGTAGAGCGTGTTGTCATGAACGATGGAACAATGGTCCTCTAATTCCACCGGGGGTTTGGGGACAAGCATGTCGAAGGGGGGTGGGGGAAGGGGGGGAAACAGGGCAAGTGCTTCAAGGATACCAGCCGAAGACAGGGAAAACCAGCCACCAGGGGTGAGAGAGCGGGCGGAAGGGCGGCGAGGAAAGCAAGATGACTGCCAGAGCACTATCTCATGGTCGGGGGGTCGTCAACAGGGACGAGGTGGACGACGGGGCGTGAAGGATTGAGGCAGACTGGCGCGGGGCGTTGAGAGGGCGAGAGGTGCAGCGAGGAAGATTTAATTTGGCACCGATAGAAGCCGAATGAGTCAGGTCGAGGAATTGTTGGGAGTCGAAAAATCAAAATAGAAAAAAAAATCAAAAGATTGAATCAGGTCGAATGAACAAAAGAATGGCAATCTGCAGGAGGGTCAATAGAGCACTTGATAAAAACAAAAGAATGTGGTGAAGGACAGGCAGCACGATGTCAAATCGGCGAGAACGGCAGAGGGAATGTGGCAGTCGTAGCTTCGAGAAACCGAAGAGGAAAGGAAAGAGAAGGGGACAAGGAAGGAAAAGAAGGGAAGAGAGAGATCGAGGGTCAGTCAGGAGAGGGGGAGAGAATGAGGGTATCGTGAAGATGAAACGACGGAGGACCGCTTGGACCAGGTCGGGTGGGTTTGACTCGGGTAAACTCACGGAACCGGACTCTGTTCGTTTAATTCTGTCGATTGGAATTGAATCAGATCGAGATAACGAAGGAATGGAGGGAAAGAAGAAGAAAGGAGAGTTGACAGGCACGAGTGACCAGCACGTAGAGGTGGAGAGAGAGAGAGAGAGAGAGAGAAGAGGTGGAGGTGGAGAGAACGAAGAGAGGAGAATAGAAAGATGAGAGAGAGAAGAGGAGGAGATGGAAGAGAGAGAGAGAGACAGACTAGTGAGTTAGTCTCTCCTGGTCTGACACTAGAAAGAATGAGCCGGAGAAAAAAGAGGGGGAGTCATTTGATTCTGGAAGATCAACCATCAACAGACAACTTTCTCTGGTCTGTTTATTTGGGTCGTCCTTACCTGGAAGGGAGGGTGTTTGCTGCAAGGGATTGACGTCCCTCTCAGAGGTTGGTTGGTTGGATATGATGCTATTCTCTGAATCTATACCGAGTCTATCACGGCGTCCTGGGCTTACTCGGTATTAATGAGGGTAATTGATACCGTTCAGGGGTAGAGATAGTTAGTGAGAAAGTAGAATCATCAAGTTCTTTCTCCTCCCTTGGTTCGACGTCCCGCCCCACTCCCTCCTCTCGAACCACCGAGTCGAAAATCATCCACGGAAAATAAAAAGAAAGGGGAAAGGACGAACGTGGGAGAAAGGTCGATCCATAGGAAAATCCCCAAATTCTTGGTTGGAGGAGTGGGTCCTTCAGGAACAGATTGACCGTTTGAGGAATGATGTTTGTTGCTGTGATGTGATGGGAGGCGATCGTTACCGTCTGTTACCGCGGTGTATTGATGTCATACGGTATACAAGGTAGGATTTGGATTTGATATATTGAGATATTGAGATTGTACGAATATTATCCATGAGATTGTCGAATTGTCTCACCAAGATTACCCTATCTAAAGCTAAAGTCATATTTATAGCAGTGGATTCTACCAGATTCTTACTCATACGACTACCTAGATAGTTCCATCGATGAGACGAGCCAACTCTATCACAAACACCCCGCCACCAATTATAAGAGCACGCGTCGGAGCAGTCTCCGCCATCGGACAAGGATCGGTCTGGCATTAACACCCGGAAATATACACCCATCTGGATATTCCTCCATCTTCCTCCCGAACGGAACACCGATTTAATATATGTAATATCGCGGTCAATCTCGGTTCGCCCAAAGAATTGTCAAATAATATCCACAACTATAGTCATAATAACAAGAATAAGGGAATGATGGCATAAACCCAAGAGACTAAGACTACTGCTGCTTCTTCCACTGGTGCGCCGTCTGCAACAGCTTCGACAGGTTCGCCGCCGACTTGTCGTCCGCCGGGAACACGTAGTCCATATACTCCTCGTACCGGTCGTCGTCCAACTTGCGACGCTTCTTGACCCGACGCGGCATCTGCTTCTCGATCCCGTCGATCTCCTCCGGCGATCCGTGCGCGTGTTCGAACGACCGCCACGCGTTGAGTAGTTCGACTCGCTGGGACCCGTTAGCAAGACCGGAAAGTACAAAAATGACAGGGGGACATGGACGAACCTCCTCCTTGAGCTCCTTCTCCTTGAACACCCGGTGCGCCCGCTCAAACACCTTCCGCGCACGACGCTTGGCCTCCTCGCTCACCGGCCGCTCCTCTTCCTCCTCCTCCTCCTCTTCCTCCTCCTCGTCCGGCACGTTGATCTCGAACCGCGCGTAGTTGATCCACACCTTCACGTGGTCCGTCTTCTGCAACAGACGCTCGTACAGCTGTCGCACCTGGTCATACTCCCCTTCGTACTCCTCAAAGTCAATGTAAGCCTTCCACACCAGCTCCGGCATGTCCAGACTCGGCTGCTCGATCGCCAACTCGAAGATCCCCCGCGCCCGGTCCGTATCGTCCAGGCCCCGCTCCAGCTCCGCGTACTGGATCCACGACTGGCTGTTGGACGAGTTCCACTCGATCTGCTTCTCGTACAGCGTCCGGCACCGCAGGAACTCAAACAGCTGCCGCTCCAGCTCGATGTAGCCCCGGAACAGCTTGTCCTTGGGACACATCCCGATCGCCTGCCCCAGCGTCTTGCGCGCCGCCCCCAGCTCCATCTGCCGGACCTCGAACTGCGCCTTCAGCAGCCAGATCTTGGCAAACGTGAACTTCTTGTGCGGGATGAACTTCAGACACTCGTTGTAGATCTGGCGCGCCCGATCGCGGTCCTTGGCTTCGAGCTCTTCCCAGATGGCGTAGAACACCCACAGGTAGATGTACCGCCGCCAGTGCCGCTTCTCCTGCGACGGCGGAACCTGCGCGATCGCGCGCTCGTACACCTCCCGCACCTTCTCGGGGTCCCCCGACGTCTCCTCTAACCGGGCAAAGTCGAACCAGATATCGTAGTTCCGTGGGCTTTCCTTGAGCTGCTCTTCGTACTGCACGCGGCGCTTGGAGAGAATGACGTCTTCCACCCCGTCCCGATCGCCAAACTGCTTCTCGAACGTCGTGTAAGCCTTGTGTAGCGTGATGGCCTTGGACCGCGGGAGCCGATCCAGGGCATATTTGTAGATCGCGCGCGCACGCTCGTACTCCTTCAGCTTGGCCTCGAACTTGGCGTATGCGATAAAGAGCTTCTCATCCATAAAGTCCTCCCCGAGCGTCTCGATCGCCGCGCCGTACACCTCCCGCACGAGATCACTCGTCCCGTTCTCCTCCTCAAACCGGGCCCACTTGATCCAGTTCCTCGGCTCGGGGTGAACGATCGTAAACCGCTGGAAGATGGCGCGCGCGCGCTCGAACTCGCTGTACCGCTTCTCCAGCTTGATGTACGCGCTCCAGGCGCCCTCATCCGGCTCCCACGACATCCACCGCTCAAACACCTGGCGTGTCCCGGGGATATTCCCTAGCGTCTCCTCCATATAAACATACTTATACCAGAGCTTGTCGACCCGGGGCAGAATCGTCACCGCGCGGTCCAGCAAATTCCTCGCATGGTTGATGTTGCGATTCCGCATCTCCGACTCGATGTACCGAATCCACAGAATCACCGACGTCGGCATCACATCCAGCGCCCGCTCGAAGATGGAGCGCGCCCGGCGAAATTCCTTCTGCTCCAGTTCCCACGCCGCATAGCGCATCCAGTTGTTCAGGTTGATCCGGTTGCGCCGCACATAGTCCTCGAAGTCTTTTCTCTTCCGCCCCTGGTACTCGTGCAGTTCTTCCAAGTCCGCAAATCGCTGCGTCGGCGCCTCCAGCGCGGGCTCTTGCCGGTCCACCGCCTCCCGGAGTAGCTGCTCCGCGGAGATCTGGATCGGCGCGGCGGCCTTGTTCTTGACCCTCGGGGGGCCGCGTGATGTCTCCATGGTGCGGGTGTTATCGAGTGGTTGGTATACTGGGGTTGTCGTTATCGGCGCCGGGGTATCGGCGAGTCTGATGAATTAAAGGTGTGAAAACAGAATTTGCATGAAAATCACGTTCGCGACTGCAAACGGTATTATGAACGTTTAGATAGCTGTCAGAATGGGATTCCCAGCCCAATTCGATGCTGGGTTGTGTTGGTCGAGTTGACGTCCGGTGTTCGCATTGCCAAAAGTTCGGACAGGCTGCGCAGTTGGCAGATCGCGCCACCCGAACCAGCTTCTTCGCACTAACCAGATATAGTTAGTCGACAGTGGATGACTAAACACTCCTGACGACCGATCCATCTCCAAAATTCTCCAACAATTTGGTCTCTTCCACTTCACATCGCACGTCACCCACTGGACGCTACGTACTGTGGTCCAAAATGTCTACCGCGGAAGAACTGTTGAGAGATTTTGAAGACGACGAGGAGGACTTGCAGGAGGGAGAGGGACAAGGGCTGGAAGAGCATGTGGATGAAGAGGAGCAGTACCAACAGCAACAGCAGCAGGCTGCGCCTGCGGAGAGGAACGAGTTCGATGTCGCCGTATCTACTGGAGACGAATTGACACGACTACACAAAGTGCTACGCGATCACTACTCGATCAGATTTCCCGAGCTCGAAACTCTCGTCACGAACCCCATCGACTACGCCAAGACGGTTGCGATTCTCAAAAATGGCCCGCTGAACGATATCAAGGCGCTGTCGTCCTCAGCCGACAACATGGTGGGCGTACCTCTCAGGTCCGTGCTGGACGGTCCGTCTTTGATGGTGGTCACCGTGGAGGGAACTACAACTCGCGGGCGCGAGATGACCGAATCCGAGCTGAAGGTGGTGCTCGACACGTGCGAGCGGATCTTGAAGCTGGACCGCGAGCGGACGGCCCTCACAGAAAGCATCCAGTCGCGCATGAGTCAGATTGCACCCAATCTGGCGGCGTTGATCGGTCCCGAAACGGCCGCTCAGTTCCTCAACCAGACGGGTGGGCTGCGCGAGCTCGCCAAGATCCCTGCGTGCAACCTGGCTGCCCAAGGCTCGAAGAGGACGGAGGGTCTTGGATTTGCGAACATCGGGATCCGATCCAAGGGTTTCCTCTACAATTCGCCCATGATACAGGACATCCCGGACGACCTGAAACGACAAGCCATCCGCATTGTGTCAGCCAAGATGGTTCTCGCTACCCGGGCGGACGTGTCGAACTACAGCCCCGAAGGCACATTGGGGGAGGATTTAAAACAACAGTGCTTCCAGCGCCTGGAGAAATTGACAGAACCCCCGCCAAACGCCGGCACCAAGGCACTCCCGGCCCCGGACGACAAGCCGTCACGGAAGCGAGGCGGACGCAGAGCCCGAACAGCCAAGGAAGCCGTCGCCATGACGGAGCTCCGCAAGGCCCAGAACCGCGTCGCTTTCGGCAAGGAAGAAGCAGAAGTCGGATACGGCACCGGCGAAGGAACAGTCGGCCTGGGAATGCTCGGCCAACAAGACGATGGACGGATCCGAGCGACGCAGATCGACCAGCGGACGCGCGCCAAGCTCAGCAAATCGAACAAAGGATGGGGCACTGCCACCCCTGCTAGCGGCACGGCTTCCTCACTGCGCGGGTTTGGCTCCGGGGCGTCGGGCACGGCGAGCGTTCTGCAAGCCAAGGGCCTCCGCGCCTCCGGGATTGGCACTTCGCTGGGCGGCTCCGGCACGGCGAGTACGATCGCGTTTACTCCCGTGCAGGGCCTCGAGCTTGTCGACCCCAACGTGCAAGCTGAACTCAGCCGGAAGCGCAAGGCCGAGGAGGACCGGTGGTTCAAGTCGGGCACATTCACGCAGGTCGGCGGCCAAAATAGCAGCAACTCCCGGGGCGAAAGTGGAGGATTCAAGGTGCCGCCGCTGCCTGCGAAGAAGAAGGTTGACACCGGCGAGAGCAAGATGGGACCGCCTGCGCCGCCGTCCAAATGATTCTTCCATCTGTTATGCTAAGCATTCCGAGGCGTTCGTTTGGATGGGATTTTCCTTTATTTATTTTTTATTTTCTTTTATTTCTCTCGCAGATAGCATGATACCATCGATCAATTTACACACTACTATAATCAGCATTCTCAATAGCTTAAAGCCCGCCGAGTGATAGACCTAAGCCTTTGAGTGACAGCCCAAACAGTAAGCCACACCACGCCAGGACCAAGCAATTTCCAAGCATACTCCAATCCACGGTTCAGCAACCGAGCCTAACACCAACCCAAGTAAACCAACCCTTGATTGCGTGCTGACACTCAGACATCTCAATCACGAAAGAGAACTCAATTCTAGCTAATCCACCATGTTTTCGAACCTTCCTCCAGTCAAGTAATTCACCTTATGGTAGTACCTGGTTTCTTCGACCATGAGTACGGGGCCTGGAAAGAAGCGGTGATGAATAAGAAGATTTACTGTAATAAGTTCCGTCGGGCACCCTCCGGGGAGGATCACGCTGAAACGCGGCCCGGTTTCGCCACTGGAGCGTCGGTCATTTCGGTGGGTAATTGCGTGCTTTTCGGGGGTTGCACTTTCTCCCGTACGGGGAAGAAAGGAGTAGATATATAATGAATATATATAGGACCTACCTGTAGATGATTCTTTTCTTTCCTCCTATTTCGCAACTTACGGTGTCAAATAAGGGAGAGACAAGATCAGCCAGCTCAATCACCTTTTAGGTACTTACTGCCTAGGGCTCAGTCAGATACTAGGTACTACCTACTATACTTCCTACCTACCTACCTACCTACCCTGAAGATGGCACCGGAAGTAGGCAAGCCCGTCTTCGGGGAAGAAGAGCCCCATTTACTACATCCCGTCGCGCAACAAGATCCCGGAACAGCCATTACGGCATTGCCAACACTACACCACCACACGCATGTCACGGCCGACGCGGACGCGCTCAAGTTCAACGCAGCGGCGTTCACCCAGCTGCATTTCACCACGAATGGCACTCTTCAACCAACCGCACCAGACAGCACCTACAACGACAACGACAACCACCAGCAACAGCAACAGCAACAGCAACAACACCAGCAACTAATCATGTCCCCCTACAACGACGCGAACCACCTCCTCGACCTCTCCACCCTCGACACCCCCAACCAGCTGCTAGCCCTCGCACTCACACAACTCAAACCCACGCGCCCCGACTACGCCACCGCGCCGTACACAGCATCCTTCAACTGGCCCGCAGTGTTCGACTTCCTGCGCGAGTTAACCCGCGCTGCAAACCACCGCTGGACAGAGCGGGCCTTCTACGTCGTCGAGTTCCGGTCGTGTTTGTGCGAGGACGCCGACCCCGTCACGCTGCATGAGCTGGACGCGTGGTCGTTGCAGGAGGCGGTTGAGAGTGGGGGATTGCTGAAGTATTGGTTTGGGACGAAGAATGCGGGGAGGGAGAATCTTGCGACTTGTATGTTTTTCCCCCTTCTTTTCTTTTTCTTTTTCTTTTACCTGAAAAAAAGAAAGAAGAAGAATTTAGCGGTGGATTTGGCTGCATTGAATGAATGACACCTTTGCTAATCTGCGTCTTGTAGGTGTCTGGCGGAGTCGGGAAGATGCACGGCTTGGAGGAGCTGGACCGTGGCATAAGCGGGCTCGAGGGGCCGCGCGGGATCTGTACGAGCGGATTAGTTTCACGACGATGAGGCTGGTTGTGGGGGATGAGGTTGGGTCATGGACGATTGGTGAGTGGGTGGATGAATAGGTAGGCAGATTATTGGGGTAGGCGTTCGGGGTTTTTATTAGCCTGGTTGTTTGGGGGTTTGTTTGTATTATTTAATTTGCGTCTGCTTGGTTGGAGATAGATTGGTGTCATTAGAATAGAGTTAAATGGTGATACCCTAGTTGTGTCTGAGTTTATGTATATAACAAGGTTATCAGTGAGAAGTCATCCAACATGGTAGTCCATGATGAAGATAGCAGTCTAGAAAGATGCACCCTACTGGGCGGGAGGAGGTAAAACAGTCATGTAGGAGATACAGTGACGGTGTCGCATCGCAGTAATATATAAACACCTGTGGACTCAGGAACAGTGTCTGATGACGACTGACACCAGAATACAAATCCATTCAATGTCACCAAGACATACTACCCAGCAGCCCATCCACCTTAATACCAAAACGCAAGTCATCCGATAAAACTGTCCACCCCTCAAATAATACAATGACAGATCCTGCGTCATCAATCAGCACAACCCACCCACAACCATCAAGAAGCGATACATACTGCTCACGATCACAATACCCCCCCTTCCACCCCTCCCCTTGCTCAGTACACTGCCAAACCAACCATCAGCAAAGCCACAAACCCGTAGTGAAGAGAACATACAGTATTCCTACACGTCAAGTTAGCAATACTACCAGGCCCATCAAGCTGGCAGGAGTTCTGGATGCGCGCGATCGCATCCGTGAGGGGGCTGGCTAGCACGGAGGGAAGAATCGTAGCGTGGAGGGTGGCTATGGTGAGGAGGAAGGTTGAGGGGTGCATGGTGGGTTGTTTTGCGCAGGTGTTGATTGATTGCGCAAGGGAGAGATAGAGAGGGAGGGAGAGAGGGGAAAAGAGAGATGTGGTAAGACAATTGATGGAATCTATCTTCCAGTTGGAAAAGATGAGATAGACTGATGAACGGATGATTGGAGGGAGGTCTCTGTTCTCTATATAGAAGGGAGTACATGTGGCGGTCCTTCATACCAAGGGATAGGAATATACTACCGAGGATATAGAGACGGTCTAGTATCATGTAAGTGACGTCTGAGGGTTAGTTCCTTGCTGGTTGGGAGGTAATCGTTGTGGTTTTGAAGGAGGGTTGGGATCCCTTACTTGGTATCTGCAAGGATGGTATATGAAACGGGATTCGGCGGGGAGATAGATGTTGCACGGTTTTATCTTTATCTTGTTATATCGTAATTCAGTTATTTATGTCGTTGTAATCCCAGGAGTTGCTTCTATGGAGATGTGGGGAGGTGTCATAGCTTTTATGTGTCGATGGATGTAGCAGAAAGGGAAACAAATGAAGTACCTTAATAGAAGGTGGAGTAATAGAGTTAGATATATCTTTTCTTCTCCATTCAATGCATTTAAAACTCCAGTTACATAGTTTAAGTTTGAATGTCAACCAGTCATCGCAGATTACAACCATCCTTCCTCGCTATCGCTTGGCTGAAGCAACGATAGGTAATTCATGCTCAGACACTGCCCTAGAAGTCAGTGTGGTAGTTAATAGACCATGACGAGCTGTAGAAGCGATTTATTAGAGCGTGAGGAAAGACTTTAAAAGCAGGATAGCCCTAGGGCACCGGCCCCGGAAGTCTCTACGATGGCGTAACTAGACGGCCATGACGTGAAGACATATAAGCACATCACGCTTGGTCGTGCCAAGTAAAAGAGTTCTCAAGCTGTGGATAGACCTATACCGCTAATCCCAATTAGCTCCGCTAGATATAGCTGAAGTTCGCTAAAAGCGCCGCAGGATGAGGCTGACATCTGACCCCCACCAGATAGTCGAGGACGGCTGAACCAGCAGTCAACCGGTGCTCATATCAATTGTCTGCCTTCCTGACAAGATCAAAATCCGTTGTTACTGCCTAAATCCACAATCTGGTATCTCTTAGAATGGCGCTCCTGGACCCCCACAACCCTAAGGAGCATCCCGATGACCCCGCAGGGCGCCCACCCAAAACTGGAAAAGCCTCCCAAACGTGCACCCGATGCGAGTGCCTGACGGAATACTCCCCCGTGGGGAAGGCATTCGTCCGAACCAAAGAGGTCCTCGATGAGTACCGCAGTTTCTGCTTCCACGAGCCGTGCGAGAGATGCTCCAAAGTCCCGGACCCGACCTCCCGACTGTGTGAAGGATGTGCGCACATGAGATTAGGGCATATCCTGCGATGCGGGATGTACGAAGACCCGTCTGTGAGAGGGAAAAATCAGGATGCGCATAGGAAACCTGAAACTAGGCTGGGCGTCTGTTGTCTCCGACTCTCTCTGGGTACCCTGAGGGGGTTGCAAGAGAGAGCGGAACGGTGCAGTGTCTGCAGCATGTTTGCCGCCGCTGCAGAGCAGATCGGCGATTTTGACGACGATGCAATTGCAGACGTGGTAATTTACTCGTTTAGAGAGTATTTCGGGATGAAGGAAGACGTCGCACTTACCGTCTGCTTCAAGGACCAGTGTATGTATAGCGTTTGCTCGACCAACCCGTAACTCTCGACTGATGTTCGTACAGGCACCGAAGATTCAGAGGGAAATCGATGGTACAGCCGCGGCCAGTTTATCCGGTTCCATGCTGGGATGGCTGGCACTGCCACTGGGGATCAGTTGCTGAAGCTACGAAGCCCTCCCCCGGCAGTACAGTGGGACATCCTCTCTGGCTGGTTAGAACAGTGCCGTCTGAAGAAGAGATACATGTGTCGACAGGAGATCCTCGATCCACAGCCGCCCGGTTTTCGACTGATCGATACTCTCAAGAAATGTGTCTTACGAGCTCCTCCTCGCTGCGAATACGCTGCCTTGAGCTATGTCTGGGGCGGCGGCTCGGGGCCCGACCTCGAAGCAACAGCAGATAATATTGCGACTCTTGAACAGGAAGGGTCTTTGCTTCAGTGTCTCCCACAAACCATTGAAGACGCGATTATCGCATGTACAAAGCTGGGAGTCCGTTATCTGTGGGTTGACCGCCTCTGCATCTTGCAGGATGAGGGCTCCAAGGCCGAGAAGCTGGCCCAGATCCACGCCATGGGCGATATTTACCGCTGTGCCGTCGTGACTCTGGTTGCCATGGCAGGAGATGGAGTCGACTACGGGCTGTCCGGGGTTTCGAAACGAGAGCGTCCGGCGCCGTGGATAACCCAGGTGGGCGAGGCGCATATTCTGAGGGCGCCCCCGACAAGCCACATATTCATGCAGCGCGCCAAATGGTACACTCGAGGTTGGACCTACCAAGAGTCCAAGCTGTCCTCCCATCAATTAATGTTCACTGACATCGGGGTGTTCTATGAGTGTTCGAATGAAAACTCTGAGATTGAAGATGACTTGATGCAGGACTCTGCAAAAATGGGCGACGAGTCGAACTACCAGCAACAGGTCAAGGCGTTCACCAAGAGATCACTCACCTTCGAGTCTGACATCCTGTACGCCATGCTGGGTGTATTAAACTCGTTGTACGGGTCCGACCATCTGTTCGGCATCCCAGTGAGCGAATTCGATCATGCTATCCTGTGGATGACCGCCGAGGGCCTCCAGCGTCGACTTCCACGCGGTGAAGATGTCTTCCCTTCATGGTCCTGGTGTTCCGCTCGAGGTCCCATCACGATCCCCGATCAAGGGAATCTCAGCGTCACCGACGCCGCAGAATCGTTCGCAATCTGGACCATTGCCGGATCTCTTGCCACCTGGGCCGTTGCCTCGGGCGACACTACCGTAGATGGGCCACGCATCCTGAATCCCAGTTTCAAAGACCCGGCCAGCGTCACATACGACCAAAACGATCGACACTTTGCCGAACTGGCCCTCATCACAGCCTGGAAGGAAGGTTGCTATCCAACGCCACCACCCCCTGAAATCCGTGCCAGCGCAAGTTGGGACGAATCCCTGCGCATCGCGACTTCGAAGTGGAAATCCCCTTCCGCGCTGGCTCTGGAAGCTCTCGGGATCGGGACCACCCCGCCGTACAATCCAGCGCGGAGCACCATCTGCGACGGATTAGACATGAAGATCGCGTCTCAACCGGGCCGAGTCATCGCCTACGCACAAGCCCTACCCCTCCACGTGGTCCCACCAACTGGTAAAAACAACTACTTCCGTCTCCGGACGGAGACAACCAACGTCGCCTTCGTCGTTCCCCGCGGTGCCGACGAGCAACGGCTCCGCGACGGACCTCAGACACTAGACGCGTTTGCACTGTCCCTCGTGTATGCGAGCGCCGAGGATCTAGAGCACAGTGACTTCCGAACGAGCGGCTTCATGGATGACCCCACCGTGCTCCGCTGGCCCGATGGGAAAGGATCTCCCCTGCGTGGGGACTCCCCGATTGGTATCGAGTCGGATTTTACCTTCATCGTGAACCTCATGGTTGTCGCGACGCGGGACGGGGTCAGTAGGCGGGTTGGATTGGCGCGCGCTTTTCTGCGGACGTGGGTGCAGGCTCGGCCTCGGTTTCAGCGGTTTATTGTTGAATAGTACCGCGCATTTATGAGAATTTATAACTGATGTATTGTCTTTGCGAAAGTGTACTTGCGGTGCCCAGTAGTCGTGATCTGGCTAGGAGTTCAAATGGTATGAGAGACTTAAAGAAATACTGATATGGTGTAGAATTATTCATTCGCTTCTGCGCCATGCCTTTTTTCTTTAACACATAACACATGAACTGCTCTCTCTCTCTCTCTCTCTCTCTCGACACGTAGGGTCCTACTAACTCGTACTGAGAGCTCTTGGGGAGAGAAAATATTAATAAATAGTTTTTCTTTCCTCCAAGGCTGGCCTGAAGGGACACCAGAAAGGGCACAAAAACTCCAGTATTCAGGCCCAGTACCAGAAAATCACTGGTCTGTGGGAATACAGAGATAACAACACGTTAGGGATATCAGTCAAGTCAAGCCCTCTACCAGTCCTGTTCAGTATTTTGGTGCAGTGGTTAAGAAATCTCGGTTCCTCGCTCTGTACCTGGCTGATTGCATGTTTCACAATCCCACAATATATATAGCCAGTCCGAAGAAGACAAAATATAATAAATTGGTTCAACTGCTAGAATGACATCTCAGTGCAAATAGAGGCGTGGTATCACTGAGTATAGTAGTATACCAGCAGATGTTTATGGATAAGCGGAGCTGACTAAGCACCGACTTATGCAGCTGCTTCTGACAGCACGATTCCCACGAATTCGCACCGAATCGGACCTGGCGTGATATATGAAATTAATTGACAAGAGTCATCAATCCGATCCTCTTCAATTAGACGTCCTAAGTAGCAAGGAACCCCATCCAGACTCGTATCGGTCGAACCACATCGAACCGAAAACTTCACGTCAGCCGGATCGGACGAGGGAGATAATCCGACCAGCCCCGCCTACACACTACTAACAGAGAGGACCGCTCAGTTACCCCTCGCTCGCCCCCTCCCGCCCCACCCGTCGCTCTGTTTTCTCTCTCTTTTCTTCTCTCTCTTCTCCTCCTCACTTCTTTCTCCTCTCCTCCTTTTCCTCTCTTCCATCCACCCATCTCTCCCCTATCTTTACCCCCTTTTCGGTATGTTTCTTCTCCAATTCATCATTGATTTCATCATTGGATTCATTTGGACCCTATTGCTAACTGTGATTCTCCAGTCTCATCATTCATACCATCACCATGGCCGCCCCCGCTCAGCAGTTCAAGGTCGCCGACATCGTACGTCTCTCGAGATGAGTCTCAATTCCCCCCGGACGGTGTCATGATGGTTCCCTTTACTAACTGCCTATAGTCGTTGGCTGCCTTTGGTCGCCGCGAGATCGAGCTCGCCGAGATTGAGATGCCCGGTCTCATGGCCATCCGTCAGCGTTACGCTCCCGCCCAGCCCCTGAAGGGTGCCCGTATCGCCGGTTGCTTGCACATGAGTAAGTCGATCCGCCTCTACCGACGAAACGCTGGTCTAACGCTCCCTCAGCCATCCAGACCGCCGTCCTCATCGAGACCCTGACCGCTCTCGGTGCCGAGGTCACCTGGACCAGCTGCAACATCTTCTCCACCCAGGACCACGCCGCTGCCGCCATTGCCGCCTCCGGTGTCCCTGTGTAAGTCAATTCTGGACCAGATCTCCTCCACCGCTCGCTAATCCGTCCGTAGCTTCGCCTGGAAGGGTGAGACCGAGGAGGAGTACAACTGGTGTCTGGAGCAGCAGCTCAAGTCCTTCAAGGACGGCCAGAAGCTCAACCTCATCCTCGACGACGGTGGTGACCTGACCTCCCTCGTCCACTCCAAGTACCCCGAGCAGCTCAAGGACTGCTACGGTCTCTCCGAGGAGACCACCACCGGTGTGCACCACCTCTACCGCATGCTCAAGGACGGCAAGCTGCTCGTCCCCGCCATCAACGTCAACGACTCCGTCACCAAGTCCAAGTTCGACAACCTGTACGGCTGCAAGGAGTCCCTGGTCGACGGTATCAAGCGTGCCACCGACGTGATGATCGCCGGTAAGGTTGCCGTCGTTGCCGGTTACGGTGACGTTGGCAAGGGCTGCGCCGCTGCCCTCCACAGCATGGGTGCCCGCGTCCTCGTCACCGAGGTTGACCCCATCAACGCCCTCCAGGCCGCCGTCCAGGGCTACGAGGTCACCACCATGGATGAGGCCGCTTCCCAGGGCCAGATCTTCGTCACCACCACTGGCTGCCGTGACATCCTGGTTGGCCGTCACTTCGAGGCCATGCGCAACGACGCCATCGTCTGCAGTACGTTCTACTCCTCCCTCCTGTCGATCGTCTCATACTAATTGGAATAGACATCGGTCACTTCGACATCGAGATCGACGTTGCCTGGCTCAAGGCCAACGCCCAGTCGGTCCAGAACATCAAGCCTCAGGTCGACCGCTTCCTGATGCCCAACGGCCGTCACATCATCCTGCTGGCTGAGGGTCGTCTGGTCAACCTGGGCTGTGCCACCGGCCACTCTTCCTTCGTCATGTCGTGCTCCTTCTCCAACCAGGTCCTCGCCCAGATCGCCCTGTTCAAGGCCGAGGACGCCGAGTTCGGCAAGAAGTACATCGAGTTCGGCACCACCGGCAAGAAGGACATCGGCGTCTACGTCCTGCCCAAGGTTCTGGACGAGCAGGTCGCCCTGCTGCACCTGGAGCACGTCAACGCCAAGCTGACCAAGCTCACCCCTGTGCAGGCCGAGTACCTGGGTCTGGACGTCAGCGGCCCCTTCAAGGCCGAGCACTACCGCTACTAAGCGGGGTCTTTTAATTTCCTTGCCTTTCCTTTGTTGATGTTTGCTATACCCGGATCTAGACCTTTGTTCAACATGATCACGATGTTACGATGATATCATGAGCTCTATCAACTGCGGGCTCAAAAGTTTTGACCTTCAACGGCATGAAAAGTGGCATACAGGGGTTTGATGGGTAGTTTGGGCTGTACGGGTTTTGGAGTCTTTTGCATTCAACAGTGCTACTAAGATGTCTTAATGTAGGGTATTGAAATAATAATTCATACCGTGTTGATAATACTATCCTCAGCTTTCCTACGTAGATGCCCCCATCAACCCCGCCAGCATCTCCGCCGCGCGCACCGCAAAACCGGGATCATTAATCTGGCGCTCATCCCTCACCACCCGAATCCCACTCCCCTCCAACTCCCTCTCCAGTGTCTCAAACAGCACCCCATCGACGGCAGGATCATAAAACGGCTGCCCAGGCACATCAAGCATACTGATCCCACCAACAGGCAACAAAACGCTCACCACCTCAGGCCTAACCACCTCCCCCTTCAACGCCCTCCCAATAAACTCCCCCACCCGCGCACTCTCCTCCCCAGTGGTCCTCATAATCGTCACAGCCGCATTATGCACATGCAACAGCCTCTTCGTCTCCCCCGTAAAAACACCCGGCACAGTCTCCACCGGCCCAAAATTCACCATATCGCACGCCCCCACACTCACCACCTGCGGGATGCCCGCGCGCGCGCCCTCCCGCAGCCTGTCCGGACCCGCACTCAACACCCCGCCCACCACCTCATCCACCACCTCCGACGTCGTGATGTCCAGAACCCCGTCCAGCAGGCCCTCGCGCACCAGCCGCTCCATCGCGCGCCCGCCTGCGCCCGTCGCGTGGAACACGTACACTTCGAAGCCGTAGGTGCGCTCCAGGTGTGCCCGCGCGGCGTCTACGCACGGAGTCGTCACGCCGAACATGGTGATGCCGATGCGTTTGGATCTTTCTTTTGCTTGGCCTTCCTTTTCGTCTTCCTTGCTAGCTGTACCTGTATCTGTATCTATACCTGCACCAGTACCAGTAGACCCAGAACCCAACCCCGCCGACTTTGTCAGAGAAGTCTGTACAGAAGAACCACAATAAGCAGTGGCCATGCCAGCAACCGCAGCAGCGGCATTTCTCAAAACCGTCTTCAAAATGGAATTCGCGCCCGCGATATCAACAACGCTATACATAAGCGTGATATCGGACTCCCCGACAAACGGGCGCACGTCGCCGCTCGCCATGGTCGAGACCATCAGCTTGGGGAACCCGATGGGACAGGCTTGCTGCATGACGGCTGTTGCGAGGCTGGTGCCGCAGGAGCCGCCGATGGAGAGGACGGCGTGGATGGTGTTTGTTGAGACGAGACGGGCGGTTTGGGTCGTTGCGTGGGTGGTCACTTTTTGGAGGTAGGTTGCGCGGGGGAGGGTTGATATTTTTTCTCCTTCAACTTCTTCTTCTTCTTTGGGATTGTTTTCTTCATTGTTGTTGTTGTTGGTGGTGGTGGTGGTAGACTCCGGGTAGGGAATATCAATTAGAGGATGCGTCGTCGGGGTGCGGCCGACGTCCATGAGGAGGGTGGTGATGGGTGGGTTTTGGTGTTGTTGGAGTTGGGCGTGGAGGAAGGTGAGTTCGGACCATTTGGAGTCGCAGGTGCCGAGGAGGAGGACTGTTGGTTTCATTTTGACTCTTTTGACTCTTTTATTTTTGTTTATGTGGGTGGATTGGTGGTGTTAGGTGTAGGTGGGATGGTGAGGGTGTGAGGTGGTGAAGTTGTTTTTGTTGTGAAGTTGTTTTTGTTGTGCTTCCCCTCATTTCATCACTGTGGGGTCTCTTGCACTAACTAGGTAGTGGTATATTGTTTCTTGTTATGGATGGGGATGCAGGGTAGATACTATGTCAATTTGATGATGTACTTTAAACTGTATTGTTTTGTAAATTTCATGTTGAAATAGATAAATTTGGTTAAAGAATATGAATAATGCGGATAGCTCTGTCATTAGTATAAGTATGGCAACAATGGATATATAAATTAAAATAATAATACAAAAACAAACAATTACAGTGCAAAGTGCTATCTACAACTAGCCATGGTTAAATCAGATAAAATTCTTTTGCACTGAACTGGTGATGGTTATTAGTATAGTACTTGCAAGTACTTGCAAGGCTGGTACAGCATGGCTTTCCATATAATAGGCTCACACTTAGGGGTCTCTTGGACGAGAACCAAAGGTCTCTAGAAGGGCCTTGCATGAACGTGCAGGGGGAAAATGAAGAAAGACCATGTTACTCTGCCCTGTAGTGTATTATGTGGGCTCTATCTTTTAGCATATGCAAATCCTTCTTGGTAACTGGGATCACTTGTCTCTGTCGACCTGATCCCTGCAGGCCATCGCACCAATAATGGGATGCTGGCTGGGATGCAGTACTCTTGATTTTCCATGTTACTGAGTCGTCCCAGACCTTCCTGAAGATCATATGGAACTGCCCCAGTGCCAATCCTTATTGGACATAATTAGAAAAAATAATAGTTAAATAGTACACATCCAATGGTTAAAAATTTGACAAAAGAATTATATATGAATGATGCAGGTGTAATTCAATATGCGATAGCTCTGCCATGGGGTATAAGTATGTCAACAATAAATATACAAAAAAATAGAAAGAATCGTGAGAGGAAACAATCACAGCAATCCCCCAAGGACAGCCATGACAGACAGCACAGCCATCCCGGAGCCAAGAGCAGGCATCGAAGCAGCATTTTCTTGATCATCTTCATCATCTAGATAGGAGCAATGAAAATCAGCAGGCCATCTTTCACAAACTCAGCATCGGAAAAAAACTCACCCTTATCAAGCCCCCTGCACTGCCCATAGATCACCCCGTTCCAGCGGTCCTTGAACTGGATCGCCACGTCCGTCCCGTTGGTGCTGCCACCGTCGCAGGCCTTCTGGATGCACGGGGATACGGCGTGGACGGACACCTTCATGGAGTTCTTTTCTTTGCCGACGACCTTGGTGGAGCAGATGCAGTCCACACTGGCGTCGTCGCCGCAGTGTCTCTCGAGGGTGGTCTTCCTGTACAGGTTGTCGAGGCACTGGTTTGTGCACTCGGGCAGGCCGTCTTTCATTTGCGACCACGAGGTGTAGTTGGTTTCGGCTAGGGCGGTGGCGGCCAGGGTGAAGAGGGTGGAGATGGTGAGGAAGCGCATTTTGGTGGTTTAATAGAAGTTAATGTTGTGGTGGAATTATAGTGGTAGTAATAATGGAGGATGTGGTGGAGTTGTAGTGGAGGTTGTTGTATGGAGATATTGGAGGTGGAAGACCAGTTGGAGGATTGATTGTTGATGATTGAAGATTGAAACTGAAGAAGGGAGTGTACACTCTTTTATAGCCTGTCAAAATCTGATCATGCTAGTACTTGTGCACTGCTTTACTCCGTTCACCGCGCTTGAGTTAGGGCTGAGGCTGAGCGTACAATACTAAGATACCCAAGATAGGTACTAGTTTGGAGCCAAGCCCAGCCCTAGAGCACCTCAAAGACACTAGACCACTTAGTGCAAGGCTATGTACCTCCCAATCAACCAA
This sequence comes from Aspergillus neotritici, assembly GCA_023619815.1. Lineage (NCBI taxonomy): Eukaryota > Fungi > Ascomycota > Eurotiomycetes > Eurotiales > Aspergillaceae > Aspergillus > Aspergillus neotritici. The sequence goes on along the minus strand of JALZYL010000005.1, from coordinate 810,496 downwards.
TTTGAAATCATGATAGTCCAATAAACCTCCCTCTTTCAGCCTAGTCTGGGCCTCTCAACACAACTAAACCGTCTGCACCGCCCAACCCCCAATCAGCCCTTCACATCTTGCCCTTCTGGCCCCAAAACACCTATTCATAGCAAGCATCTAACGGGCTCCCGAGCGACCCGAGCCAAGATATTCAGCATGCCTCGACGCCTGATTCGCCGGCTCGTCAGTTTGAGCACTGACTATACTGGAGCTTTCCTCGGTGACTTCCGACCGGACTCTTCCTCCCCGGGTCCGTCGCTCCTAGCGTTGCATCGCCATCGGACTTAGGAGTTTAAGGCATACTGGGAGCTTGGAAAGTGGGTTCTATTTCTTCCCGCGCGAGTCACCCACGAGTCAGTCGTTAGCTGGCGGTCTAGCTCCGCCTATCAACTCCTATAATTAACAAATTGCAATGGCGGAGCCTCGCCTTAATCCACTCCGAGAGCGAATCGACCGAGTCAATATCGCAGTGTTGTTGCATCGATCACCACAAAAACAAGGGGAGACTGCGGACAAGGGCTTATACACCCACAAAATAAACATGTTTACAGTTCTCACACCAACATAGACTGGTAAATAAACACACTAGGCGGTGATCAGTGCGGTAATAGTCAAGTGTAGCAAGTGGAGATAGGCTTAGCCAACACAGCCATGAGCACAACCACCCGCCGGTCCTGCAGAGTTCGCTTCGACATCCCAGCCCAACGATCTACTCTGTCAAGAAACAAGCAGGAGATTGACACTGTGCACAGGCACATCCACGCTATGTCCACGTAGAGGCTGTGTGTCTAAGCTAGGTAGTGGCATGTCTATTTTTGTTCCATGCGTCTAGCAACGCGCCGGTTCGTCGGACTGTAGATCTTTTTTCTTTTTTCCTTCGGGTAAATAGTGCGTGTTCTTTACGCATCTGTTCTTATCAAAAAGTTTTCATGGATAGGAGTGCTGGTGCTAGTTTTGATTGCAGTTTCCATTGTCGATAGTGTGCTGTTTTGGAGAAGTAGCTCTGGTGCGTACAGACAGATATATATTGTGTATCCCGTGTGTCTGACTGCTCCACTAATGCAGGTCCGTGTCGGTCAGTATCATCGGGACCGCTTATTGGATTGTTAGCCCCCAATAATATGCAGTTTTACAACTGGGTGCCATGCAAGATCATAAAAAATTAGTCCATCTCTAAAAATTCATTATACGATTGATAGAGTCCTGTCGGAAGGATAAGAGAAAAATTAAAAAAGAAAAAGATAAGAATAGTGCATCATCCGTGAATCGAACACGGGCCTCATCGATGGCAACGATGAATTCTACCACTAGACCAATGATGCTTGTATATTAGTTCTTGGCTAATAAGGATATATATTCCACTGCCGGTTTCAAGAAACCTAAACAGCATTCAATTCCGTCTTGCCGCAATATAAAGAAAGACGTCATAAAAGGGTACCCACAGACCTCAAAGTGTCCAGATATCTTTTGTAGTTGAGTGCTATTCTTTGCAATAAATCTCTACCGGGCTGAAATCAAGATAAACCCCATCATGGTGATGAATGAATTGCTAAATCTTCTTTAGAGGTGCTATGAAATTCTCCACTGCTATCCACACTCCGGACCAGCTCAAAGTATGTGCAAATCACACCCTTAAGCAACACTAGCAGACCAGTTCTTAACAGTGAGGGTCGCCTCTCCACCAGTGAAGGGCTCGGTACCGAATTGCAAGTCTGCAGATTGTTAGTCCATCCCATGGTATTTGATTGTTCGGAAAGTGCAGTACATACTGATCAGGTACTGGCGGTCCGCAGGGTAGGACTGCTTCTCGGTCAAGTAGTTGAAGAATTCCTTGATGTCCGTCTCGAGGGAGTTGACCGGCTCCGCGGCAACAAAGCTGTACACGTTCATGTCGCCGTTGGGGCCGTTGTAGACGTCCCAGGTTTTGCCACCGACGTCGGCGCTGTCGATCTTGGAGCCGATGGGTCCAACCTCGCCGTATCGGGCGAGCCTGGTTACCAATTGTTAGATACACATGCCGGTATACGTAGAGCATATGAAGAAACCCAGAAAGTCTCGTCGCCTGGAGGAGAAGGGGGGGAGGAGGCGGGGGGAGAAAGAAACTCACCAGATCATCAGCTCGTAGTCACCACTGTACGTAACATGGTTGATATCCGCAGCAGTGAAGAGATCGTAGGCAACGTCGGCGCGGATATTAGTGTTGTCGTAGCTCCACTCCACAGCCGAAGGGATCTTCGTGATATCGCTGACCAGCTTCTTCTCGAGCTTCACGCCCGAGTTCGGGTAGGTCTTGACGGAGTTCTCGCCGCCGGACCAGGTCCAGGTTGTGTGCCAGGCGACGCCGGCGTCCGAGACGCCGTCGAGGGTGGTGCACTGGGAGCCGGTTCCCGAGTCCTTGCCCCACATGTTGTTGTTGACGGTGTAGGCACCCTGGGTGACGGTGCCGTACTGCTCGCACAGCTCCTGTGCGGCAATGGGGACGGCCATGGCAGCGGCCACGGAGAGGAATTGAGCGGTCTTCATCGTTAATGGAGAGGGTGAGCGTTTTTGCTGCGTGTAGAGTGGATGGATTGGCTGATGGGTTGGGGACTAGAAGTGCGTTGGGATGGATCTTTATAGACTGGAGAGGAGGGCCGGGCGGTCCTCTGCATGAAACTGGCTAAATGAGGTGAAACGGGCCGTTTCCAACGTTATCTGACTTGTAGCCCGCATCCTGCGCAGGAGTTCCGAAATTAAATGCTATTGTCCGTGGGAGAATAAGCAGAGGCCGTGTAGATCCGGAATAACAGTCAAAGAGTATGGTGGAAAAATTAGGTTTCAGGGGCCGAATAGCCTGAAATATAGTGTGATTCAGGCCGGCTAAAACCACCGGTCATAAGTTATAACCAGTTGACGTTGATCTACGAAGCCTTACTTTTGTAGTATATTAAAAATGTGGGAGGACCGAAGCAAACGGTTAAAATATTAATGATTTTTGATGATTATAGAGATGTTGAGAATAGTTGCGAGATCCAAAATTTAGACTAAGGGAAATCCCTGCATGTAAGCTGACATGTTTACCGATCGGATCGTATTGTCTCACTGTTCGAACAGACAATACTAGATGAGAATAAGATCATCAATATCAATATTAATACTATTAATAATAACAAATCCGAGGAATGGAAAACGAAGTCAGAGTTTTGACGCTGTTTCACCTCTGATATGCATGGCCCATCTAAGACAGCCCCGATTCATCTGAAGCTCGACCCACTTGGTCCATTGGGTCGGTAATGTTCTCATACATTCTCATACAACGAGAAATGAGGTGTGGATGTGGATCGTACAAAGCGAATAGATCTGCTGTAAGTGTGTCCTAGGATAGGCTTTTTTTTTCGCTGTGCCTTACTGTATATGTCTATATAGAACATGGAATAGGGCTATAGCTACTTCTTAATAGACTCCATGGTTACTTACTCCAGTACTCTATTTCTCTTTCACTCCCAGGGGGGGTCAATTACCAAAGTCATGATACACCCAGTTCATATTCCCACAACTATAAATAGGGAAAGAATATATTGTTCTGAGTATATTCAGATAGCTTTAATAAAGAAGACAAAATTTCCAAGATAAGAGAGCGGCAGTTCCAGTAGTTAACGTAGATATTAATAGTACAAAAATGGAAGATACGAAAAAGATAAATAAATAAAATAAAAAAGAAATAATAGAAAAAAAATAGAAAAATAACACATCCTAGGTATATACTGTTACTTCTATTATCTCTCACTCTTATTTCGGCATTTGGATCCCTCTTTAGGAAGATGAATCTCTCCGAAGTTCTACACGCGGCCTGCAGGCCGTTCCTGGAATTTATAGCACCGTGTCTGGTTTTTATATGTAACTCACCATACTCGTGAGCTTTTTGAAGCTAGTTGCAAGGTCAGAGGGGGCTTCGACATTCCCACATTCCCACGTTTTCTATACAGCGAAAGCATGCGCGAAGGCACACAAACCGGGTTGGAACAGGATGTAGACTACTGAAGAGAGACAACCAGACAGCAGCGGAATAAAGTACACCCACAGTTTTCTAACACATTAACCTCACAATTGAAATCGTGTGAGGCTGTCATTGTGTGTGGGTACAACCCTTGCTGAGTAGCCGCCCGTTCGATATCGCCAATAGTATGAGAGACCTCGATGCCGCCCTGTATTTTAGTGGCGGCAACCCTTGTTTTCAATATCAGCGCGGCAGCTGCCTACCGACCAAAAGCCTCATTATCTTCCAAAACATCGATCATGTTGGCAATCTTTGGGAGCTCCAAGAGATATCTCTCGTCCTGTAAAGTTTCCACTACCTGTCTTCTTAGCCATTGTTTGCATCGCGCTTCAGTGAGAACCATCGCCTCTATCCCTGCTCTTCCGCCGCGTCAATTTCCCACGTCTGGCTTCGTCAGGCTAGACTCATCAGAGAAGATAGAAGAAGAGAGACTACCCCTTTATGACGCGGAACGATATTACCCCGCCTGCATTGGAGAAGTTCTCGCGTCCAGGTATCAGATAGTCTCCAAACTCGGATATGGCACATCTTCTACTACTTGGCTTTGCCGGGATCTGCTGTATGTATTCGGTAGGTGTCCGAATGAAACACGCGCTGATAACTGCCTGAAGGGAGCAAGTCTACTATACGATCAAGATATGTATTCGTGGGCAAAACCTGGACCACGAGATTGCTGTTTCCAAGCATCTGAAAAACGCTGATGACCATTTCGGGAAAAGGCTTGTTCGTTTAGTGTTGGATTCTTTTGAGGTTGTTGGTCCGCACGGAAAACATGTGTGCCTGGTTTACCAACCACTTGGGATGAGTTTTACTGAATTCCAAAAATTACTCCCAGACAGCAAGTTTCCGAAGAATCTCGCCCAGAGGAGTATCCAACTCACTTTGATATCATTGGCTTTCATGCATGAAAACAATGTTATTCATACTGGCAAGTCGTCAAACAAGCTTAGAAGTCCACAGTGGTTAACAAGGCATAGATGTCTCGTCGAATAATATACTTCAAGGAATCGAGGACAGTTCTGTTCTTTCTCATCTTGAAGAAGATGAGATACAGCGGCCAATTGCCAGAAAGGTTCTAGGTGACCGTAATATTTACTACTCCCGACCAATGCCTTCTTGTACCGGCTTACCTATCCTGTCTGATCTGGGTGAGGCCAGAATTGGCAATAGAAAGCACAAGGGGGATATCATGCCCGGTATATATCGGGCACCGGAAGTGATTTTGGATATGGATTGGGACTCTAGTATCGATATTTGGTCAGTTGGCACTATGGTGAGTCGAACAAACTGCCTTCTTCACAGTCATGTATCTGCAACCGACTAATACGAATGGAGTAGATTTGGGATTTAGTGGAGGGAAGCCATCTTTTTTTTGCAAAGAGAAATCATACTCTCAATGATGAACAACATCTAGCAGAAATGGTATCGCTTATGGGGCCTCCACCTCCAGAATTCCTTAAAAGGAGCGAAAAGTGCCGCCAATTCTGGGATGAGAAAGGTATGTATTGGCGCCTGTTGCAACCGGATAATTTATCATTCTTATATCTGTATTGCAGGTAATTGGCAAGGGTCTATACCTATACCAGAACAGTCACTCGAAATGCGGGAGCTTCAATTTTCCGGTGAAGATAAAGAACTTTTTGTTAGTTTTTTGCGCAGAATATTTCGATGGTTGCCTGAGGAACGGCCAACAGCGGAGGGGCTTGCATATGATGAATTTCTGATGCAGGCTGCGTGGAACTCGAGTTGAATAGGGGGTAGTGTGGAATGACCACGATATAATTGAGCCTTCGTGGCCTTGCATGTGGACTAGTTGATTGATCTACTATCCCAGGCATGGATAAAATATCTCGAATTGTTAAAGTATGATTGATTATCTTAATACTGTCTAACGTGCAAAGTATCTATAAACAAAAAGTTACGCTGTATTTAGTGATGGAGACATACAATTAGCGGATAAAACAGCAGTCGATAGCCTGCGTTCTATTAAGAACCTGCTCAAGAAGATCGCGAAACTCCAGGCCTTCTCTATCGGGATAGGACAAAGGAAGCACGGATCCATACCTACGAGGATTCTATACATACTCAATAAGAACAGTAATACTTATCTGGACACGGCTTGGTAGCGCCGAAACCTCGATCTGTGTCAGTTTGTGTCAGTTTTCATGCTGTGGAGAAACATGCATAGATAGTACGTACTCTTGGTCTACAAGGTCCCGATTGTACTAATCATGCGGACCTGACTCCGTGACCGGCAGGCATGCCGCCGGTGGCATGATAGGTACATCATGGTTTCCCGGAATCTGTTGTTTTCCAGGGGATGGCCGACGGAATGGTAAGTGTTTTCGGGCCAAGAAATATTTTTATAGAGATTTATATGGGAGTTTATAAGTCCGTAAGGCTGGGATAATAATATAAGCTGGCAAGAATTATCTATTTAGGTTAGAAGTATCCTGTTGTCTATGGTATTGTTATGTCCCTCTTTTCTCATTTTTATTTTTATTTTTATATTCCCTTTTTAATTCTGCTTGATCTTCAGATATTAAGAACGATGATAATCATACTTGACATCAAAATGACGACTCACACCAATACCCCCAGACCCAGTAAGCCGCTGCTCATCAGACTCAAAATCCACCGTACGTGTCGTAACGAACAGATCAGCGTCAGGATCCCGATTATTCCGGGACGGTCGGAAGCCGGAAGTATTAGAGCCACTAGATACTTGGGTGTGGACGGGTTCATGATCAAGGCGATTCATCGGGTAGATGGCGGCGCCGGGTTCGTGGATGCGCTGGAAATCCTGTCCGTGCGAGACGGAGTACTTGGCCTGGGCGGTAGAGAAGATCCCCGGGAAAGCGCGCGCCAGGACGGTTTTCATGAGCGGCATGTTGGCGCAGATGATGGCTAGCTCGGGCTCGAGCACGGTCCACATGACGCCCATCTGGACGGAGTAGGTGATGTCGTTGAAGTCGATGGCCATGAGTGATGATAGGCGGACGATACTGATGACGGAGACACTTGGTACTGTCAGACATATCCCCAGTGATTCCTCGGGTCGGGGTAATTACAGCAATCCCATGCAAAAGACAAGACTCAGTGCAATCTTCTTGGCTATGCTTAGCTGTAGCTTCCAGATATGAGGCACCGGGAGGGCCATGACCATCAGATCTGTCACCAGATTGAGCACGCCGGCGGAAACGTACGTCCCGTTGCGGTTTCCACAGGTGCCCCCGGGGATCGTTATATCCCAATTGAAGGCCAGTGGACGGCAGAGTAGCATGGTCTCTAGGATAATACTGATGGCCCAGAGCCAGACGATGGTCATCACGATCCCAACGCTGATCTGGAAGCTTCGTTTGGTGCCGAAAATCCGCATGAAGAATAGCATCATTGACGTCTTGACTAGCCCCATAACAATTCCGTATAACGCTTCGAGAGGTAGGATGGTCTGGGAAGGGATTAACATCGTAGACAGGCCTCTATCTCATGGAGAGACCGACCTTGAGTGTTATGACCACCGACCGGGGGTCAACTTCCGAGATATGTCGACCCGCGCCACCCTTGAAAGAAACTGCAATACACCGTCAGTCTGGTGATATTTGGTGGAGGGTGAGGATGGATATGGGGTCTGGAGCTCACGGATATATTGGATGGCAACATCTATGTATACAATCAACTGCAGGGGTCAGCACCAAGTCCACATTTCATTGTGAGCCACTGCGTCCCCAACTTACCAAGGCAACTAAAATCAAAATCTCAGGGGACCCAATCCGGACCTGCCGTAACTTCAGAGCGTATAAACGTAGACCAGTGGTGAGAGTCGCGAGAAAGCCAAACACTGTCACGACTATGACCGGATTCCGTGCCAGCGGAACATCCAAAGCGTATGTTGGTGTCATCACTGTGGGCAACAGGTCGTAACAACATTCGGGGGCCCATGACAGGCTGGGGTCCCGGACAGAGGGTTATTTTCAATCACCAACATGGGGCCAAAACATGCCCTCCCGCATCGGTTCATTAGGGCCATTCGAACAGGGCCGGGCTTTCGGCAAAGCCTGGGAAGGATCGCGGTTGAGATGAGGACGCCCCACCCCCAAGACGCAGGCCTCGGGTTGGGACCGAGTAAGGGAGCATGAAAGCAGATATTATAGTAGTATGTCCTGATCAAGTCAGTTCACACAGCCGGGCCGGGGCCAGAACTAACAGAACGGCTCGTGCTGACATCTGGCACTTTGTGCCCTGGCCGGTAAGAGGTGGAGATGAAAGAGCGAGCGCATAGGAGGAAACCTCCCGCGGTTGCGGCGTCGAATCCACCCTGATATCCGGCTCGCTCCTGTCGGTCTGATAGCTTGACAGCCGGGGGTGGGTCCAACGGCTGGATTAGGTTTAACCTGAACAACGGCGTGAGCCCGACTCATTTCGGCATGAATAGACCACCCCTAGGGTGGACTGATTGGCATTCCTTCCTGACGCTGCTGCAGGAGAAATCGATGATCAGGAAGTTTCTCTCCGTGTGCGACTGGCTATTCCATCGCCTGTGGAACGCACTTTTCGTCTGGTGACTGCCTCGGGTCTCCACCGCGGATATCTTCAATCCGCGAGTCACTCCTTATTCAATTGTCGAGGCGCTGGAAAAATGAAAAAAGAAGGACGTGAATTCATTATAGGGGAAGTGGGGGCATCGAGGGACGAGATTCTTTCCCCCCACTTCACTCCCCCCGGTCTTTGGCTTTAGCTTATAGAGGGGTTCTCGCTCTGAATTATCGAGGAGCCAAACAAACCACAATCATGACTGTAACGGACCTATCATCTGTGGCTCACCTCTCTGCCTCCTACCACTATGTTATTGTTGGCGGAGGAACCACAGGTCTAGTGGTTGCCAGCCGTCTGACCGAGGATCCGAATGTGCGAGTGCTCGTCCTTGAGGCCGGCAGTAACCGCGTCGACGACCCCAGGATCGCCGCCCCGGGCCTGGCTGTCAGCACATATGACAACCCGGAGTTCGACTGGTGTATCACCAGTCCCCCGCAAGTACGTCTCTTATGTTTCCGTATTCCTGGATCACTCTAACTAAGTCACCCTTAGGAAGCCCTAAATGGCCGCTGCATTGCGGAACCCCGTGGTCGCACCCTGGGCGGCTCCTCGGCCATCAACCTGGGCATGGTGATCTACCCCAGCCGTACCGACATCGACGCATGGGAGAAACTCGGCAGTACCGGGTGGAACTGGTCATCACTGTCGCAGTATCTGCGGAAATCCCAGACCTTCACCCCGCCGTCCGATGCGATTCGGGACGAGCTGTCTCTGGGATACATCGACCCCGCTATCCAAGGGGAGAGTGGCCCGCTCCATGTCTCGTTTGGCGACGGGCCCTTCTCGGCGTTCAATGCCGCCTGGCCCAAGGTGTTTGAGAATCTCAACCACCGGCTAACCGGGGACCCCATGTCCGGCGACGCGACGGGCGCATTCTGCAACCCGGGTAGTATCCACGGGACGCGGCGAACGCGTAGCCATGCCGGCGTGACCTACTACAACTCCGAGGTGGCCCAGCGCCCTAACCTTCGCGTCGTGACCGAAGCTCTGGTCGAGAAGGCTCTCTTAGAGAAGGGAACTGACGGGGAATACCAGGCCACGGGCATCCAATTCACTGGGCGCGACGGAGAGCGGCGCACTGTGTCGGCGAGCAGCGAGGTGATCCTGGCAGCTGGTACCATCAAAACGCCGCATTTGCTGGAGCTGTCTGGTATCGGCGATGCCGACCGGCTAAAAGCACACAACATCGAGCCTCTCGTGCACAACTCCAATGTGGGAGAGAATCTGCAGGAACACGGCTTCGTGCCGTTCAGCTGGGAGGCCGCCGACGGTCAGGTGACCGGCGAAGCCCTACGAAACCCCGAGGTCGCCAAACTCGCCATGGACGCCTGGACGACATCGGGCGCAGGTCCCTTGGGACTGTGTCCCATGGCATCAGCGTTCGTGTCCCTTCCCGAGGAAACCAAGGCCGACGTGCAGCCTCTCATCCAGGAACACCTGGCCAGTGTGCCTCCGCAGCACGAGGCGCAGTACCAGATCCTCCGAAAGATGCTTGAGGATCAAAGCGAAGCGTCGGGGCAGTACACCATTGCGCCATTCCAGGCCACCCCGGAGAAGGGGCCCAGCCTCCAAGGCCTTTTCGGCATGACAGAGCCCGGAAACTACATGACCATCGTAGCCGTTTTGAACCGTCCGTTCTCGCGTGGCTTCGTCCACTTGAACTCTCCCGACCCTGCGGCCCTGCCGACGTTCGATCCCAAGATGCTGTCGCACCCGCTGGATCTCGAGCTGCATACGAGACACGTCCAGTGGCTTGAGACGCTTGCCGCGACGGAGCCCATGGCTTCGCTGCTGAAGCCCAACGGGAGACGGCTCCACCATCACAAGCCGCCCTCCAGTGTGGACGAAGCGCGCGAGCTGACGCGCGATCGTATCGTCGCGCATTACCACGTGATTGGCACGGCGGCAATGATGCCTAAGGAGATTGGGGGCGTCGTGGACTCCCGACTGAAGGTGTATGGGTGCTCGAAATTGCGCGTTGTCGACGCCAGTATCATTCCGTTGATTCCGCGCGGCAACATCCAGACCATTGTTTACGCAGTTGCGGAGAAGGCGGCGGATTTGATCCGGGAGGATAGAAAAGGCTAGTTACCTGGAGATATCAAGACAAGTGTGCTTTTTATATAGGCTGGATCCAAATGACGTATCACCGCGATGTCTCGTTGAGGGAATTGGAAGCAATCCGACCTATTATATTAATATGATTATTATGGTGGTTATTTCATATATCGTACCAACACGTACTGCAGGCATACGCAAACACAGAAAATCACGCGTGTTATTGAATAATTTTTTTCTTCCTGCCTTGTTCGAATGCAAGGTTGACACACCTGGCTTTGCTCGGTCCTGTAGCTTATTCCAGCTTCATACCATCCCGGATGATATTTTATAATCCTCCCTCACAACTTAAAAACCACTTCAAATTTGGTTAAATAGCTTTCCTTTTTATTTCCTTTTCCTGTTTTCTTTTTCCAAATAAAAAATTTATAGAAAAAGAATAGCCTCTGTCGACGCGGTGTTGTTCTGGTTAAACAATGTGCTGATCCCCGCCCCCTTCAAGGGATGCAACTGGATCTCCCCCAACTACCAATCGATTACTGACTGGCACATTCAAGATACAATCACAATGGCGGTGGACAGGAAGAATAATGTGTCAGAGGACAACGTGTCGCACCACGCGAAAAACCAGTCGATCGTGGCATTCCCAAAGCCCCGTTCGGTGACAGAGGCTGCAACGGACCCCGACGAGCCCGAATGGCTGCAAGGATTCCCCCTGCTCATGATCATGACCGCTATCACTTTAGTCTGTTACCTGATGCTCCTCGATGCGTCCATAATATCGACGGTATGTCAAGTATCGGTGACTTGCTGATCCCTTTGGAACTGTTTCGCACCCTAACATGGCCGTTGCGTCTAGGCCCTCCCCGCAATTACCAATGAATTCAAGTCTCTATCCGACCTGGGGTGGTATGGATCTGCCTATCAGCTATCGAACGCCGCACTCCAACCGTTGACGGGCAAAGTCTATACAAGCTTCACCCCCAAATAGACATGGTTATGCTTTTTTGCCCTCTTCGAGGTTGGTTCCTTGATCTGCACGCTGGCAACATCATCCAATATGCTCATCGTGGGCCGCGCTGTCGCGGGAATGGAAAATTCTGGAATCCAGAACGGATCCCTGACAATTATCGCGGGCATTGTTCCTTTACCTAAACGACCGGCGTTGACGGGGGTCGCAATGGGGATCGCCTTCCTCGGAATTGCCACGGGTCCCTTGGTTGGAGGGGCCCTGACCGAGTACACGACCTGGCGATGGTGCTTTTGGATCAACCTGCCAATTGGGGCTGTTGTCGCCGCGCTGGTCATCTTCATCCGTGTGCCCGATCCCATTCCCAAAGAACCCTCGACTGTCGTTCTCCGCACCCTGCATCGCCGGCTGGATTTCGTGGGGTTTGTGCTGCTCGCGGAGTCGGTTATCATGCTTCTGCTCGCTGTTCAATATGGGGGCCACCATTTCCCCTGGAGCAGCTCAACGGTGATCGGTCTGTTCTGCGGATCTGGGGTCAACTTCCTCCTCTGGCTGGTCTGGGACTGGAAGAAAGGCGACGATGCCCTCATTCCGCTGCCATTGCTCCGCCAGAGGGCTGTGTGGTCGAGTTGCGCGACATATGCCGTCTCGATTGGATCGCTCTTCATAACGTCATACTTTCTGCCTCTCTACTTCCAAGGGGTCCTCGGTGCCTCTCCCCTCATCAGTGGTCTGCAGCTGCTCCCGAACATCGTACCTCAGTTACTCATGGCCGTGCTTAGTGGAGTCCTAGGTACTCCGTGTCCCTTCCCGACGCCGAAGCCTCACTGCTAACTCCCCCTGGGCCGTAGTCACCAGACTGGGCTATTATTTACCGTTTAGTCTGACGGGCTCCATCTTGATGGCAATCGCAGCGGGTCTGGTCTCAACCTACTCCCCCACAACCCCCCTGCAATGACGCATCGGATATCAGGTTCTTCTGGGCACCGGCCAAGGTCTAGGCTTACAAATCGTCAGTTCCTTAAACATTCTCTCTTTCCCACCCTTCCATCATTAACGGTAGACACAGCCGATGATCGCCCTCCAAAGCTCCGTCCAGCCCCAGCACATTCCCGTGTCCATGGCGATGATGATGTTCTGTCCGCAGCTCTCGGGGACTTTGGTCGTCAGCTTCGGAAATACTATCCTCACCAACGGACTCGTCACTTACATTCCTCGCTACGTGCCTGGCGTTGACCCGACCTTCATTGCCGCCGCGGGCGCTACGAGCTTCCGCGATGAGGTCCCGCCATCGATCCTGCCTGATGTCTTGGCTGCGTATGCAAAGAGTGTTGGCCAGGTATTCTACTTGGGAGCTGCTTGTGGTGCAATGTCCTTTTTTACTGCTTGGGGCATGGGGTGGAAGAACATACGGGTTGATAAACCCAAATCGGCTGAATCGGGTGGTCAGGTGCCGGAAAAGCCCTAATTTTCACGTATCGGTGTATAAAGTGTTGTTGCGCTGTGCGCAGACCTTTGAGGAAATGGAACCTCGGGATTCGCGAAACTGGACAGAGAATGTCACCTTGACGGTCAGGGGGGCCAATGGTGTGCAGGTTTGTCCCAAGAGGCAGACTTGAGTTGAGCTTTTATATCCTAACATGGCCGGCTAGTTATACCCAGGTTACTCTACTCTATTCCTTAATATCATTTCTATTTGTTTCTTGATTATTCTCGTCGTTCACTACCGGTAGACTAGCACAAGGGCAGGCATAATTTGCTGAGACATCAGTCATATCGAGCTTCACCAAACTGCAGAATCAGTATTTGGTTCAGTGGCTAAGATAATCCAATAGCTCATCCTGAACGTCTGTCGCACCACATCCCTGCCCTCCCCGCTCACTCGGCTCAGCTCCTGCGCAATCTGGCGAGCTGCCTGTGCTGCGCATCTATTATGGCCACTTTACATTGCAGGAACAGCACTTACTGCCAACGATCATTTGCGCGATTTAATTGTATCAATGACGATTAAGATTAGAGAGGTCACTGTGATTCAAAAAGTAAAACTTATACTCTTGAATATACAACGGCGGTGCTTATCTCCATTTTGGCCTCGTCTTTGCGCCTCATGATATAGACTGGGTGGGACTAAAACGACCGGGCCGTTCAGGCGCTACAGGCGAGCTTCAGATAAGGCAGGTAACAGATCTAAGAATAGAACAACATTCAGATTTGTCATGACCAATACTAAGAATGGCAAACTATCTGGACGAGCACACCTAAGCTGAGTCAATTGCTACAGGGCCTCATGAACCTAATATACTATACAGGGAGACAAAAGGAGCAGAAAAGGAAATTTGTACACCATCTCCTAACAAAGGTCTGTGATATTGCGAGGGTATCGTTTTTGGTATGTATTATCGCGGTGCTCAAAATACATACATTCGTCGGCTGATACCGGAGGCCCATGCGGATATAAAACGATGCCGTTAACACCCTCGAGAAAGGAGACAGTTTGTACATTCACAGGAAAGTATAGTATCCATCGTATTCCAGTCACGAAGGCCAGGCCCGTCCCTCGACGGCGATGTCTATCCAGCGCTTGCTTTCAACGTGTCAAGAAACACCCAGATAAACAGCAAAGGAATTGCAGCCCATGGACCAAGAAACAGCCATGGATTCGGCCCCCTGTTGTTTGGGTGGGCGTCGTCGTCACTGGCCCACGTCAAAAAGTCAATAGCAACGCGAATATCGTCGGTCGTAATGGGCTTGTCACTCTCAACGGCGTGTGCCTGACTGATACTCATGATATTCTTGATCTGGCGTCCATTCAGCTCCGTTTTCGCCAATTCCTTTTTTTCTGCCGCCGAGACCTTTAGCATGACCGGATCTGCCTTTGCGGCCCTGTCGAAAAACGTGGACCAAACCTGTTCGCGTGTATCCACCCCCAAAGCTTGGTAATCGAAGCGGAAGTGAATTCGACTCTGGAAAGCCGAATCAATGCTGTCGCATCGGTTCGTGGTCAGCAACAGGATCCCCTGGTAATATTCGAGTTTCCGGAGAAAGACCGAGGTGATAGCGTTTCGCGCCAGGTTCTCGTTGTCACGTTTGGCGAGAAAAACATCCGCCTCATCCAATAGAAGTATTGCTTTCCAAGCCTCTGTGAGTTCCAGAACGCTGTCTAGTCGCTCCTGGACCTCTGTTGAGCTGTCTCCCAGCTCTCCAGAGCTGAGCACATACAAAGGACGATGGACAAACTCCGCAATCGCCTCAGCAGTGAGAGTCTTGCCGACTCCCGCGGGTCCGCTAAATAGCCCAACGAGACCTTTGCCCTTGTCTCGGACGATATCGTCAAATTGTCCTTTCGAGTCTGGCCGATGACTCTTGATCATTGCCTGGAGGAAATCCTTTCGCGTTTGAGAGAGGACCAGGGAATCAAATATATTCTCATCCCAGATAACGTCCGAGAGTCGGGAGACTGCAAACGCGCCTAAAGGTGGACGGCGAAGAGCGATGTCAGTTTTTGATAGCATTTGCCACGATATGGGCCAGGAAACGAACCCCAAATTTTGTCACCAAGGCTGAAGCCGTAGAGAACCGAGTTCAGCAGCAGTTTGTGCTCTTCTGTCAACTGGCTCACTTGGAGAGGAGTAACGACAGTTTTAATGAGCGATCCAGAGTCAGAGAATTCTTGACAACTGGCCGCGTCGATTATCACCCTCCCGTGGCTCTATGTCGCTATTAGACAGAAACTCCCTTGTCAAGGTGGTGTGCCCAAGGTCTTACATTGAACCTTTTGGCTCTCTCATCCAGAGCATGACCTTTGTACTCTTGAGGCCTTCCTTGTTGAATCGATAGCGACTTCTCCGCCCGCTGAATTAATACTTCGCGTTCCTTGTCGCAGCCAGGCAGGCTCTCCAGCGGGAATAAGGGTAGCCTGATGATTGGCAATAAAGCTTCGAATTCTCGGATCTTATGCGTCACCTTGTCGATGAATCCGAAAAAATAGCCATCGTAGTCAATATACTCCACTTTGAGCGCTAGGAAATGGGATCCATCGCGTTCCTGTTTGTACGCCGAGGAGCGAAGACGATAAACTCTTCCCTCGCCCAGGCCGTCCTTTCCATAGAGAAGGCCCCCGGGTTTGAAGATCGTCCACAGAAGCTGAAATGATATTTGCTCTGGTGGATATGTTTTGAGCTCCTCAATTTGCGATTCAAATTGAGTTGTGACGAACTCCACAGCAGCCGCGAGCTCAAATATCAAGATATTGTTATCTTCTGTGGCTGGGACTCGACGCTCCGCAGCTTGCAGTTCTCGCACAAGTTGAGGGAGTGCGTAATACAGTAGTTTAAGCTCCTCTGTATCCTTGGATAGAGTGTTAGTATCCCCGCAGCATGGCAGTGTCTCAAGGACATTTCATATACCAGTGTGACCACGGCCCCCTCAAACAACTTCCCAGCGTGTTCGCCCAATATGTGGGCGAGAGTATTGCACAGCCACCTTCCCCGAATTTCAACATAAAAATTACCCGTAAAAAACCCCTGTGCAGAGATTCTTTTGGCAACAGTAAACACGTAGCGTCCCAGCTGTTTCGAGGTATTTTTTGGCTTTGCCGACTTGACAAGCCGTGAGGTACGACGATTTCTTGAGAAGTCAGACGAACGAATTACAAAAAGGCATTGCAACCAGGAAAATTGCCGTTCATTAGACGCCTTACTTGTCATAGCTTGATTGCCCACGGTAGTTAGTTGATGAACCTTTGGAAACTTGGGTATTTGGCGTACATCATATCCACCCGGATAATCTTTTGCCTGGGCTTTTTGGGGGTTTGTTCGGAACCCTCTGGATGGTGCTGCGTTGGGCTCTCCATTTGCGCCCCGAGAGTTCCATCTTGAGGAATGGCAGTCGTGTCCACATGAGGATTGGGTGGTCTCTGGTCCTGGTCAGACATCTTGAAGTCACCTATCGCGAGGAAAACACCGGAGAAGAGATGAACTCGCAAAAATCTGGCAAAGGTTCGGGTTTTTGCTTGCAGAGGTCACAAAACACTTTCATCCTCATTCACTGGGGTAGATATTTCTGACGTCAGGGAAAGTCAACTGCGAAAAAAGGGGGCTCTCCTGGGCCAAAGTGGGTCAGTGACCGTGTTCGCCAAAAGAACGATATGCATGAGTGTGATGAAGTTGCATGCTGCGTTAGAGGGAAATGATGTGAGCCAGTAATAACCCGAAGGTCTCATGGAGAGGTCGGGGGAAACACTTGGTTTGTTGATCCACCACGCGGCCTGTGTCGATCGAGGCCATAGCGGGGCTGACAAGGCTGGTCTATGTGTTCTCGTAACGTTTTCCTCTCGAGGCTGGATATTCGACAAGGCTAGAGTGACGTGGGTGAGGCTGAGAACTGGGCGCCCCTTTCGTCTTCTCCCCTCCGTGGCAACAGTAACTCCAGTCCCATTTTGACGGCATTGAAATCACTAATTCTCTATCCCTTCAAGATCTAGTTCTGTTTTTGACCAGTGTAGCAAACGCTGAGCCTTCCCACCCAAACCCCACTCGCCTGAGAAAGATATCATGTCGGAAGCAGGTCAAAAGAAACGGTAAGGACGTGATTCAAGCCAGAGGAACAGAGCATCGTAGAGTACTGACGCTGGATCCAAAAGCTTGCCGTACGAAGCCTACACGGTTGGCTACATCTGTGCCCTGCAGTGCGAACTCAATGCCGCGCGGGTCCTCCTGGATGAGGAGTACGAAGGACTTCCCTGCGCAGAGAAAGACACCAATAGCTATATTCTGGGCCGCAGTGGGGTCCATAACGTTGCGATTGCCACCGCAGGGGGACAGTATGGCGCCGTTATTGCCGCCGAGATGGCCTCCCAGATGGTTCGCACATTCAGAAACATTCGATTTGGGCTAATGGTAGGCATTGGAGGAGGAGTCCCGCGCGATCCGCATCCCGAGGAACCAACGGAAGATATCCGGCTTGGAGACATTGTCGTCAGTCGCCCAGAGCACTCTCACGGTACGAATCCAGTCACCACTGAGTTTCCAATGGGGCGGAATTCTAACGACGGGGTATTTTAGCGGGTGTCTTGCACTACGATGTTGGTAAAATATCTCCGGAGAGCAATTTTGGAATTCGATCGCACCTCAATAAACCGCCGCTGTTTCTGCTCAAGGCGACTTCGCAGCTTGAGTCAGATCATGGCTTCAATCAGGGTCGTTTGGTGGACTATGTTAACGAGGTAGCCAAGAAATCCCAACAGTTCAAGATACTCAGGCGATATTGTTTCCCAGGCCGGGATAAAGATCACCTTTTCAAAGCTGATTACCGCCACGAAGGCAACGGGAAAGACTGCGGCCAATGCGATCTGAGGCAGTGTGTCGTACGGCTAGACCGCTAAGACCATCATCCCAGCGTGCACTACGGTGAAATTGCATCGGGTAATTGGGTCATGTCGGACCCCCAGATGCGGGATATGCTGCGAGACTCACATGGGATCCGTTGTTTCGAGACGGAAGCGGCTGGGCTGATGGACCTCTTCCCCTGCATAGTAATTCGTGGCATTTGTGACTACTGCGATGACCACAAAAACGACATCTGGCAGCCTTACGCCGCGGTTGTTGCAGCCGCATACGCGAAAGACCTTTTGAGGATCATCCAACCTCTCGATGTGGAAAATACACGGGTGGCTCTTGAGGTTCTTGGGAACAGTATGTGGAGCCCGGTGCATTGATAGTGCAATTCAACTGGTGCTGATCCCCTTCCTGCATGTCTTCCTCAGTTCAACAAAACTTGGATGAGATAGGCGTCTCCGTCCAGCAAGGCAAGTGATCTATACGTCTCCTTCACCGCATTAAATGTAGCTGTCGCAATCTCTAAACAGTCAATGGTTTTTAGGCCGTGACGAGATGGTAGAATTGGAAGGACTCCGAAAGAAAGAAGCGGCTTGGGCCAAACAAGAGAGGAAAAGGCAAGAGAGCCGTCAACAGCTACAAGCGCTGAAGGATAGGGTTGAGCCTCAGGATAAATGGAGTGACACACTGTTACAGAATGTTCTGAATTTCCGCCATCCTCGCACATGCCGATGGCTACTGGAACGCCCTGACTTTCTGGACTGGACGTCTGCCGCTTGCGAGAAACCTATATTCTGGCTGAGTGGCAAGCATGGTACAGGAAAGTCCTTCCTCTGTGGGTCCGCCATACAACACACACGAGAGGTCCTCGATAATAGAGCGGTGATATGCGAATTCCTTACCAAAGATTATCCAATCTCGCAAATCCAGATTCTGAGAAACCTAGCGTTTCAACTCCTCGAGTGCTTGAGCGCCGTCAAACCGGAATTGCCGAGGGATATGAGGAGATTCTCTGAGATCCACAAAAATGACATAAGCTCATTTGAACGGCTGATCGAAGCCACGATCTCCGAATTACCGATGACATTTATCTTCATCGATGGAGTCGACGAGGCGGACTATCACAATGATACTGTCCATATGACGAACTTGGCAGCGATCCAGGGCAAAGATTCGGAAATACAAAATCTGCTCCTCTTTCTCCATCGGCTCGTCCACAAATGCCCGGCCAGGACTACCAGGCTTTGGGTAAGTACACAATGGCAGCGATCAGAGTTGTCTCGCCTGAACGGGGAAGAAGCCTGCTGGAAACTCGAGCTCCCCCTTACAGATACAGAGAGAGATATAATTTTATATATCGTCTCCACGCTTACCGGGCTGATTGGAAACAACCCTGAAGCGGTCGAGCTTTTCCTAAAAAGCGACTCGTTCTTGAAAGTAAGCGGAAGCTTCCTCTGGGCCAGCGCTCTCATGTACGATTTGGAAAAATGTGCAGAGGATACAGAGGACCTGCGTGAAATCTTACAGCAGATTCCCACTACTTTGGAGAAGCAATATACGAGGATCCTAGACAGGGTGATTGAATCGGGGAATAAAGGCGTCAAGAAGGAAATTCCTACCTGGAAGTGCGTCTTCCCCCTTGCTCTCGGCTACTGGTAACCATCGTCTAATAAACATGACAGAATCGTGCTTTCAATCGTCGTCTTTGCCAAACGTCCTATGCGGATGTCCCAACTTATCGAAGCAATAGCCATATTTAGAACGAAAAAGACGGCGAATCTCGACAATGATAGACGGCCCAAACCAGAAGTGATTGTGAACAGCTGTATGGCCTTTCTTCAAGTCCTTCGAAATGGGCCCGATATCCAAAATGCGATCGTGCGCGTCTCCCATTCATCCGCCCGCATGTTTTTGATGCAAAGATCCGAGCCCAATGAAACGTCTTACTCCGAGTCCAATGGTGAGCGGCTGATTGATAGTACTATCATCCGAGAATGTTGCATTCGATATCTATTGCAACGAAAATATAATAGGCTACTGGTAAAAATATCAAGCACCAGCTTTGAAACTTGGAACAAAGAGCCCGTGGAATCACATCATTTCTTGTCGTACGCTGCCAAATATTGGCATCTTCATTTTGACACATTCGTCCGGGCAGATTCCAAGGGTGAACATGGATTCGCGAATAAAGATTCTGGGAATCTTGACACCCCTGGCGAGAGATTTCATAAGTTTGCTAGGGCCCTGGTGAGTGGACAAGTCTTTGACTCCGAGGATGAAGAGAGCTCCGAGGAGGAAGATGAAGAGAGCTCCGATGAGGAAGATGAAGAGAGCTTCGAGAAGGAAGATGACGAGAGCTCCGAGGAGGAGGATGAAGAGAGCTCGGACTCTGAGTATGGACAATTCGTGAATGAGAACGCCGAAAATCAAGAGTCACTTTGCATCCCTCAACCATCCTCTGAGGTTTCCGATACTGTGGCCCATTTTTTGAAATCCCCTAATTTCGTGACATGTGTTCAGGTTCAAAGTCTCCTCGTGGTGGGACATTTCACCCAGAGCTTTAATCCCATCACTAATCGGGTAGACTACGCCAAGCGTGTATTACCTGATTGGATGATGGATCATGATATTGCCTATGAATACATGGACTTCGCTAGTGAATGGGGGGAGCTTCTGCAGTGGGGTCTATTTGAAGAGTTCAACGGAGAGGTGGATCGGTGTCTATGGAAATCATTCGGACCAGACCATTTCCTTTCCAATAATGAGAGCCGATACCGTCACTTCCAGCTATCGTCCGCCGATCCTTCCCTCCCATCCGGACAGGGAGTGTGCCGACTTCAACGGATCTCTCCTGACGGCAGAGAGGTACTTTGTGCGGTTTTATTCAAAGAGGGGTGTGTTTCCTTTTCCAGTTTCCCTACTACCCACACGGTGAACTAACTACTACTTAGCTCCCAGATGAAAGTCCATGTGGAAAACTGGGACTTAACTTCTAACCAGGCTCCGAGAATAAGGCGGAGTGGGATCTACCGAATACCCCGAAGTACTGGAAATATGGAATCCTTCACTATGCCTTGCTCAAGGTTACTTCCGCTAGTACCTAGCTTCCGCTGTTTGCCGCCCCTAGATTTATGCCAGATTGACCTCGAGAGCTCGGTCCTCCGTGTCGGATGCCAATATTTTGCCATTCCGCGCGATCTCCCTACAACAGTAGCTGCTACAGACCTCTGCCGGATAGATATGGATGGCTATTGGGACTATATATCCTTGCAAGGTCGACTGCGCATTGTGTGTCGTCGACGGACTCAAAAGACCCCAAGATCTCTCCAACCCGGTGGGAGTGATATGGAAAATGAATACGACTCAAGTCTCGAAAGCACAGCGGAATTTGACTCCCCAGACGAGATCTTAAGCCTGTCCTCAGCGGACGGTAGTGACAACATATCCATAGCTAGTGCGGCGAGCTTACCGTCTGACCACTCGGATGGAGCTAATTTCCTGCGTTTGCCGAGCGATCTGGAGTCGGATCACGAGGAAAAGTATATCAGCGACGAAGACTCTATTGAAATCCAGAGTCGTGATTCCAGCAACCAGGATTCGGAAGACGTATCCATTTATTCAGGCCTGGATCTTGACCACACCATGGACACAAGCTCTAGCGATGATGAGTCCATTCGAAGTGCCTCATCAGGGGATTCCGTCGCGGAAGCTGAAGCCATTGAACAGGAGGCTGAGAGACAATATCCTGTCAGGATAAATCGTCCGGGTGTCTTAGATCCAATAGGAAGACGATATGAAGTGGTGGGGGTGGGTGGGTATGTATGCGACTGCTGTGACGGTAACATTCACAAGCGTGGATACTGTTGCCCGGTGTGTAATGATGGCAATTGGGATATGTGTCGGCGATGCGAGAGGGGTGGCAAATGGTGTTTGGATGCAGAGCATCAGCTCTACGATGTGACAAAACGTAAAGTTGTTGGCGTCATATCGAAGGCCAGATTTCGCCTTCGCCAGGAGCTAAATATATATAGCACTCGAGAAGCACCGGACCCGCTCTTTCGAATTTCTGACAAGCACGACAGGATCCTGTACGACTCGCCACCTGTGATGCATCCGCTCCGATCCATCGTTGCCTGGGCCTTGACGGACCGTAAGATTATCCTCATCGACACGAAGAACCAAAAGAGGTGGGAAGAGAGTATTGTCCCAAGATATAAGCTGAGCAAGTTTGATCCCGTCTATGCATGGCGCCCAGTCAGAATCTAACTATAAGTCTCACAGGTCGAGCAATCTGTCTAAATCTCACGTTTTCCCCCTGTGGAGAGTTCCTCCGGGTGGCCAAGGTCGAGGCGGCTTTCTGGAAAGGTCAGGAACAGCTCGAGAACTCAAACAACGACAAGGCAAAACTCCGGCTCTATCTCCATATTCTAATTTTCAGAATGTCCCCGATAGCCGTATCGAATATCCATCTGCGCTTGATCGGTAATACGACGATGCGCATCGGGTGCGGTGTACCGCAACTCGTGCACCAGCTGCCCTTCGCCTTTACGTGGACTGACAAATATCTATATCTGACCGTGAGCAGTTCTCAGCTGCGTGTTTATCGGGCTGATCTCGAGATGGCTTCCAAACCCCACGCAGACGAAGCTTTTTCTCCTGGATTATTCCACCCCAGCGCGTCGTCGCCGTACCGAACCACAAAACGGAAAGATTCCTGGGCAAAGTCCTCCGCCGCCAACCCCCCGCCCATTTTCACCATACCTAGTGAAATTATATTCCTGCCCCGCTCCGCTAGGGACCGAACAGTTCAGTTCTTCCCGGGCTCGCTGAATGGTGGGGGTTCCTCGTGCGTGGTGGTAGGGCCTCGGTTTGGGAGTCGGCCACAACCCGGCGTGGTTATATATCTCACAGACCGCGACCTTGGAGATTGGGTGGATATTGGCGAAAGTGAAAGGGGCGAAGCCCGGCAGGAGCGTGCCCATCAGAGAGTAATGAGAAATTTTGAGGAGTTTGATGAAGAGGAGGATTGTGATATAATTCCTGTGCTGGAGAGGTAAATGAACACGCTCTGGATAGTATTCCGTCCGTGTACCTGGCGAGCAATGCTTCTTGAACTGCCTGACCCACCATCACGTCGGAGCTCCGTTATCCCTCGCACCCTAATACCATGGCCTGTGCCACTTGCACTCTTAATACACGACATAAAAAAAGAGAGAGAACATACAACAGCCGGGATTCGCCCCACCATACTACTAACCGGCCGGCGTGTGGCTTAAGTACGGCTGAGCGGACGGACACCCTATGGTCGTATGTACCAGGGTATCACTCTTACCAGACTATCTTGGCTACCTGGTGGAGGGGATCTCAGATACCGTTGCGCCACCATGGCTCACCATGGCAGGTATTATTAGCTTATATTATCCAGCGGAGCTGGCTGAATTTCTAGAAGTACAAGCCTATTTTCTTCTCTCCTTCCGCATCCTGCGTAGGAAAGTAAGTGGACCAGCCCCATAGAGGGGCCTAATAGATATCATCGGCTGAACGCAGGGGACAGACTGTTGGTAGTAGTCCGTCAATGACGTTGGATTAAGCTGATGACCAGATTCATTGAGGAATAACTCCGTGATGACTAGTCGGCTGCCTGGATAAAATAATCAGACTATCTAGATAAGAGCTGTGCACTTGTCACTTATATACAACAGGGATTTAATGACATAGATCCTATTAAAGGAGGCAATGTTAAATAATAGGGATAGGTGTGCGATATTGACGACTAGAAAATTGATTTAATCACTTGCATACTGGGCCTGGACTAATTAAATCTAGTGATTGATGACGATAATGCCTCAGATCTTAACATCATAGGCGGAGGCAAGGCGAGCAGTTGTGTTTCCAGTGCCATAGCCGACGTCAAGGATGTGATAACTTGGATGTCATTGGGGGCGTGTATGAATCTTATACACATGTTAGTATATTAGACAGTGTTACTAATTAATTAAAAGTCAAGCTTGGCCCAGATAAAGTAGAAAAACTAGTATTTAAGATATTTAATATTAAACTTTTATTCTTCTCTCCTGAGATTAATACAGGATCATATAATATTATTATTTTAATTAAGTCTTTCTATTCAAGAATAAAATTTTGTAAAGACGGGCTAAACCTTGCGAATCCTACTACGTGTCAGGGGCTTTTTGATTTTAATATCACTTTGAGCAACTGCTATTCCTAGTTTGTAGGTGTCGAGAATGCTGACATTGAGGGCCCCTAGATTACCACTGGGAAATGGGATATGCTAATCTACCAGGATAGCTTCTCGGGATCGATACCCGTGTACGGAAATCTGTTGATGGATCGCGCCCATCACAGTACATGCATACATTTTTTTGTAAATATATTCCTGTTTGGAATCCGGTCTACTAATTGCTAGTTGTCATGATTGACATGTCGAATTTGGCAGGCGTCATGCTCTTTTTATAAATAATATTTTTTTTAAGAATTTGAGAAAAAATGACCACTCGGCTACAAAAAATATCTAGACACTTTTGAGCACCTGTAAGTCACTTTTATGTACTGTCTGATTTTTGACAGAATTCAACCTCAGTTACATGAGCCTTGCTATTTAGCCTTTAGAGTCAATATCTCTCTTTTACTGATTTTGATTATCAGATCATAGCTATGATTCAACATCTACATTACTAAGATCTTGACTTCTTTGAGTAGGCTGGGCTGGCAGTCTGAGCCAGAGATAATATCTAGTGGCTGGACAAAAAGCTATCAAAAGCCCGAAAAGTCTGCAGCGAGAGCAAACTACTTGTATTCCGGAAAAAAATGCATGAATTGCTTAGCATTAGACTACAGTATGTGGTCCGTTGACAGCGGGCGTTTTCGAGTACTGCAATTTAAAACATTAACTATTAAGGTAGTTTTGAGAACGACTTGTGGAGTCTGAACCGAGCATTCGGACGATTTGCAGAGCTCATCCAGCTATTTGAGAAGAAAACGAGAAAACAAGAAAACAAAGGAAAGAAAAACAAGTCGACTGCGAATGGCACCTTCGAGCGAGAATAGCTCACCGCGAATGTGTACATTGCATAATCATAGGACTCCCCTATCCGAGAGACTTACGGTAGTGATGGCCTGGGTGCACGTTTTCAGAGCTTGTCGGCCCCGGTGGAGGACGTATCGGCATACCTCTACCCTCTAAACCAGGCAAGATGTTGTTGGACGAAACATGTGCGACAAAAGTGAAGGCTTCGTCGCGGGGATCTAGCATTGTCCAGATCTCTAAGGGAAGCGTGACCAAGACCACGGTACTTCCAGCCCGAAATACGGACTCAATCTTCACATCAACGCCGAAAACTCCTGGAGGGAAATTCGTTGCCAGCCATCTATTCCAGCTTTGAAGATCAGGATTGTCTTCCTGCAAGTGGACACTGATCAGAACGCGGTGGTCGACATGTTCTCTTGCCTGGGATCTCGTCATCCGAGGCTCCACACTTTCCCCCTTTATCGAGGTCAAAGGGGCAAGAACGATGCTTGGACTGCCCCTGCGCGCGATGTGTAGCGGGCTGGCGCTTATTTGGTTCTGGTAGGCGTTCCGGTACATGATGGCGAAGATCTCGGCTAACGTCTTAGTTTCGCCGGCAAGGTCCTTGAGGGTGTCGATAAGGGCCTGGGTAAAGGAGAACAGCAGGCTCGAGCCGGCCGTTTGGCCCCAACCGGACGCACAGAGAACTTCAGGCCCATCATAAAGGGCGGCCGAGCCCGCAGAACAACAGTCGAAAATGTAGCAGACGTCCCCTTCCGAATACTCGATCAGATGCTTCACCACGAACCAGTCCACTCTTGGCCCGACTAACTCTCCGCGGGCATTTGCTCTGCCGCTATTTTCGCTTGTTTTAGTGTACAGTACTTACTTCCTGGTCAACGGAGAAGGGACATACCCTAGAAACCACTTATGATCCACTGTTCCCGCGTGGGAGGCGTGGCCTGAATAGACATAGATTCTAAGCGTTCCCTGTCCTCGACGAAGTTTGGACCACTCTGAAAGCTTGTCGCCCAGGGATTGAGTGGACTGTGCCACTGGGATGGTAAAGGACTCGGTTTCATAACCGTACACTTTGGTGAATATTTCTAGGAGCTGACTTTCCAGGGTCACCACCTGCATGTCATCGTTGGCCCAATGGAAAGCAAGAACGGAAACCTTCCTGTAGGGTCCATCTTTCTTGATGGCTCTTTCCAAGGCAACTTCAAGGTTCTTGGCGAAGTTTTGGAGTCGCTTAGGGGTTTTCGCAATGCGAAAGGCGTCGTGGGGTTTGGAAGACCCCATAGGAAGGACAGTGGGGGCTCAACAACTAGACAACAGAACCATTAGAAGAGGAAGAGAATATGAAGGAGAAAATGAGCGAGAAAGAGAGCTGAAAGGAACAGAACAAGGCAAAACCCCTCTGCTTTGTATATTGGCAACAGAACTTACGGCGTATGATTGACGGGGGAAGGGTGCTGATGACTATTCTCCGGGGAACGACGATGGAACTGATGGGGACGGTGTATTACTGAAGGAGATGTGGATGGTTAGGATTGTTGTTGGGAGAAGGATCCGGGAACGAACAGTGATCACTATAATGTTGGTGAATTTTCCTGTCTACAGATCCAAAACCTTAAAACAAGTAGTGACTGTTCTATGACAGACACATGAACTAAGCGGCTACAAACAGAGGACAGTTGATTACACACACAGGGGTACTCTGAAGTAACCCGCATAGTCTCTTGGTACTGAATATATCTAATTAGGTCACTATGACAGAAAAATAAGGTAACTCGTTAGTCTTATTCCCCTGGGGCTAAAGGCACCACCAGAAGCCTACCTAGACAGATATATTATATGAGATAGTTAACATCAATATTTGCATTATTTATAGTCTCATGAGATGACTTATAGAAATCTTATTCATGTACAGGGTTTAGGCTGTTCAGACTATTCAAACTGTTCAGGTGAGCTTCGGGTGAAAGTAAATAAAGAGCCTGACAGAATACAGGGCGGCAAGACACTCTACCTAACAAATTAACAAAAGAAAAAAAACATACAACAGCCGGGATTCGCATGTACTAACCGGCCGGCGTGTGGCTTAAGTACGGCTGAGCGGACGGGAAGCCCTGTTCTGTTCTCCACACCCTATGGTCGTATGTACTAGAAATCATGTCAGAGCATTCTCATAATGAGCCCTTTTGAGGGCCTAGCACGGTCAGAGACTCGTTCCCGTATATCACGGTCTAGATATTGGCTAGTATCCATGATCGCCTTTACAACTACCGTATTGAGTGTTGACTGCCGATCCCATAGCGTCTCCAATTCGAGGAAATACTCTGAAACGACTCAACGATGCGCAGATATTATCCGATATGAGATGAAGGAACTCTCCGGCTCTATATAGATCTGCAACAAAGTTCACTAAGCAGGGGTGGGTGCAGATCTGCGGCTATTTAACCGTCAGCCTGCAGCTGGAAAAAGTAGACTAGTCAACAGCCGAGTCCTCCTGCCGAATGCTTGCCCTGGCTCTTCCTACCGGCCGTGGAACTGCAGAGAACGAATCGTTCAACGGATCTATATAATATATCCAATCAATCACCCGCGTATCTATTGCTTTTAAGTTAATGTACCAATGTCGCCAAGTCGGGATATAGCAGCCGAATAGCGTAGTGCCGTCGCGGACTGGATCATTGCTATAGTCAAGACTGAGGTGGAATATGTATACAGCAAAATTTGGGAAATATATCTATACGAAGTTCTTATATCTATTTTACGTGGATCTTGGGCGGTCTATTAATATCTAAAAAAATGTGTTGGTGCATGGAAATTAAGGAGTTTGATGATTTCGTTCTCTTGTAATTGAGATCTATATTCCTGTAACATAGTATATATCATAATTGATATGAATAATCCACCACAGCCTTAAATGTTTGACTTGAACTTGTATTTGATATGGGAATTCAGCACCTCTAACACCATGTGCCAATAGGCGCATCAATGCCACATTGATCTACAAATTATCAGCCAGCCTAATCGCCACAAGACAGGCAACATTGGGGCAGTGCAACACCCAAATTTAAATTTATATAATCCAAACCACACCAACCATACCAACCCACCAATTCCACCCCAAAATGCAACCCAGCACATTCCCGCAATTCCCCCTCCTCCCACCCGAGATCCGCCTCCAAATCTGGTCCCTCGCCCTAGGCAAGCTCCGACCCGCGCTGTACCCCTTCCGCAAAGGCTGCTGGTGTCCGCGCCAACTCTGCGAATCAGACGCCAACTACGACGCAAACACCCCATTCAACATTGACATCGAGCTGCGCCACGAGCTCCTCGACCAGGTGCCGCTACCGGTGTCTCCTCTCCGCGCTGTGAACCGCGAGACGCGGGCATTAGCCCGAGAATGGCTTAGTGCACAGCTGGAAATACTGCAGAGGGGGGTGAGTGCAAGATAGATTGACCATCCTAAAGGAAGGCAATGTTCCTTTCTATAAATAAGATAAAAAGGAAAAGAAAGTTCGCTCAGGATGTTAACCTTCATTCAGCTGCGCCGACTGCCGCCGTGGACGTTTACCTCTACGTCTAACGTGATGTATATTGCGTCGGGACAGGGGTACGACTTTTTCATGGAGCCTTGGGATCGTCTGAGTGAGGCAGATGTTGAGGGGCAGATTGTGCACTTCCAGTATCGGGTTGGAGCGGTGGCTATGTCGGAGGCGATGGTGCGTGATGAGACGCCCGAGGAACTGCTTGAGTTGCTGGAGTGGATGGATCTGGTGGAGGTGCTGTATGTGGTTGTTGGGGAGGAGCCGGATTTGAGCACTGTTGGGGCAAGGGTGAGGTGGAGGTGGGAGGTTGATGGTGATGGGAGGAGTGGCTATGTCTGGGATAGGTGTTATGGGGATGGGGGTGGGTTTCGGTGGGGAGATGGGGAGAGGGCTGGAGGGGAGGAGCTGTGGGGGAAGATTGAGGAGGTCGGGGAGCATATGGAGAAGTGGTGTAGGGAGAGTAGAGCGGAGGGATTTCAGATTAAGCCCGTTTACGCTGTGCGGTGTGACTGATGTTGGACATGTAGATTTGTAGTGGTGTATATAGTAACTGCTGTTAGAAGGTCTTATTTCCTGGAAATTGGGCTTTATCTGGATATGTATATTATTCCAATATGACAATAATGCAGTTCGAGAGCTGGAAAAGAATTAGACACTACCATTAGAATCCTAAGAAAACTGGACATGACCACCCCAAACCCGCCATGTGAGCCCCGAGAATGATATAATGCAACCGAACGAGCCGAACTGGCAATCTGTATTATTCCAGGCCCTGACCATGGTGCAATCCCGACTCGTCTCCGGTGACATTCACGGGTATGTCTTTCCCTCTTCGCATACCTGCTTAAACACCTCCTCCGTGTGCTGCACCACCTTCTCCGCCGCGTTCTGCGCCCTCGTCCTCTCCAGTTTCTTGTTCGGCGGAAACGGCTCACCATCCCAACTCACCCAGTAACAGCCACTCCCCTTCGTCCCATCGCTACCAGCCGCAACATCCCCGTCTATGCTCTCTCCTTCCGCCTTCGGAGGATACCTCCCACTCGTCGCCGCAAATAAATGCCTCTCTCCACTTTCCTCAAGCGGCACCATGAACGGTCTCAACAGTGGCGTCAGCACGGCCGACAGCACGCGTCCAGCCGGTAGCTCACGTAGCACCCCTGTGGCCACGCCAGAGGGGTACGCGTGGACGAACGAGGTCTGCGGGTTTTGCCGGGCCGCGCTCTCCAGGAAGAAATCACCCATCAGACTGGCATGCCAGCCGCATTTCTGGAGGCTAAAGGTGTGCTTCAGACTGAGGTCCGAATAGTCGAGCGTGCCGGGGCCGCCCGTGCGGACGGAGACCATCGGGTCGAGGACAGACACAACGCGGGATAGTCTGGCGTTGTTGCCGCTGACAGAGGAGTCGTGAGCGGCTGCGTTCAAGAGGGGAAGTAGGTTGGTGATGAATCGCATGCGCGCGTAATAATGCAGCACGAATTTGCGGTCCAGGCCTTCGGCTGTTTCGTCCCGGCCTTTCAGCGTCAAGTATCCCGGTGTCATGAACAGCAGATTGACTTTTTTCTCTCTTTCCGCGATCTTGGCGCAGACGCTGTCGACGTTTTTAAGAAGCGATATGTCGGTTTGGAGGAATGTTGGCTGGGCGGAGGAATTGATGTTTTTCATGGAGGCGATGGCTGTATCGGCGGCAGACTGGTTGCGGCCAATGAGGTAGATCTTGGGGGAGGAAGTGTGACGGGTGAGAGCGAGGGCGGTTGAGAGGGCGATGCCCGACGTGCCGCCAACTGGGGGAATTAGTGAGATGTATGGTCTTGAAGAGAGGGGATCCTGCAGCTATTTGCTTTATCGTAACAAGTTGGAATGCTCAAGAGATTAAACATACCAAATACCGCGACGAGATCGGAGGTTAGGGATTTAAGGGTCGCATTGTGCGCCTGGACGGCCTGGAGGTTCACCATTGCTGCTTCGACCTCTGTCGATTGGGTAGAATGTAGGATTTGCTATTGTGAAGAATACTGGGTGCAGAAATAGACTGGAAGATTCACAGTCTGACAAGAAAATGGGTGGGTGGCTGTACTACTTATACTGATCGCCATAGCCCCACACTAAGATCGTACGGGTTAGCTACCAACGCCATATCGACCAATCTCTTCCCATCCCTTCTGATTCAAGTCGTAAAAGGGTCTCGCATAATCCGTTGTACGCGTTCTACAGAGGTGACCAATGGTTATCTGAGCTGTCAGCAATGCTAGCCTCCTAGAATGGTGATAATTACTGTCTTTAAACTTGGATTACTCAACCAGTTTTAGAACTACCGATCTAGAAGCAAAATGTGGGACAGTCATGTGACATGCCAAGCCCTATACCAAGTGCTGGTCGGCATTTTTATGGAGCGGCTGAAATGAAATGGTCTCATTATTTAGATCTTATATTCATATTATTCTTTCTCAAATTCCTGAATAACCAAGAAAAGTTGATATTTTCTTGCGTCACCGGATTCTTGTGGATCCGGGCGGATTCTGATCCCCGGCACTCCCGGGCCCACCCCCCGTTCGGATTGCCGACCACCCGTCCCGGACCCCTAATCCGGAGCGGGATTGGGGCAATCCGGGGCCCGGGTCCCGGGGAGGAATCCTGCCACGCTATCTTGAATCGTAAATAATATTATTTCTTTCTCCGACTTTCATATGAATTGATTTAATTTCTTTATATTTTACCAACGCGCAAAAACCCCTTTCAGTGCTCCCTTCGCCTTGGCGTAAAGCTATAGACGTGTATATCGCCTAGTATGACCCCTGGATCTTCCGCACGTGCTCCCTGAAGCTCCTTATTCAGAACCACTTCCTTAGAAACGATGATAGACAGGACACTATTGTCATTGACACTGATATTCTATCCAAGTTGGCCAGAAATAACAACGAGGCATTCATAGTCTATAGTGTAGCTGCTGGCAGCCATTCCAGACGTTAAGCTGTCAATATTGCTGCCTGAAGTGGGTCGTGTTGTGTGGTGTTCAGGTCGGCCAAAAAATGCTCGTATCCAACATGGCGGAACACGGCGACTTCAGTCACCGATTCATCCCATCTTGATTAAAGGTGTCCCATCGCGAAGAGTAAATGTTGTGATCTCCATGACTGACAGGGATCAGCAGATGTCCGTATGGAGTATTTTGCCGACCTGCTAACCTAATAGGGCCGAATCCCGCATGTGCAGCGACCCGACTTAAATACAGCAAGACAGGCAAACAAAGACACTTTCGCCCTTACGGCCAATCGATCAAAGAGGTTAATTGGTGGCTGATCATGGATGCGAAGTATCAATGGCGACGGAGGCCAAGACGTCCGATGTCCCTGAAGTGAGCCGCCAGTCACTGACTGACAACAGGGATATTTGGGTGATACCAACCAACAGTGGCTGTGAAAAAGAAAGAGCTTTAGTTAGCCAAAATTGAGAGCGCGGGAAAACCCCAGGGGTTGTACTCGAAGCAAGATGCTACTTTATCTAGCAGCGAAGTCCCTGTGCCGTCCTCTGCTGACGGCAGTCGACAGTGACACCACACCCCGACAACCCGCGTTGTACCATTCCAGCTTCAGTCATACATTTTTTACTACACTCTATACCTTCTGGCTGACGCGGATTGGCGATATCGGACAAGGACGCCCGTGAAGATGAGTGTGACGGGCATGTTCCGGCCCAGTGGCGACCGAGAGCTCGAAAGCGCGGAGGACAGCATCTCTACCCTGGAGGAGAGGGAAGCAGAGGTTCACAAGCTGGCCAGGAGGTTTACGGAGCAGAGCCATGGATCGATCGCGGCACAAAACCCCTTTGTTGCAGAGCCTGGGTCTACTCTGGACCCAAACGGTGACCACTTCAACGCCCGTGCATGGTGCAAGGCCATGCTCAGGATGAGCACCGAAGATGACCAAGCACACCCACCCAGAACCCTGGGAGTGGCTTTCAGCAACCTGAATGTGCACGGATTCGGTTCAGACACCGATTTTCAGAAGAGCGTGGGCAACGTTTGGCTGGAAGCGGTCGGTCTGGCGAGGAGGCTCATGGGTCAACGTCAGTGCAAGATCGACATTCTGCAGAATTTGGATGGATTGGTGGAGGCTGGCGAAATGCTGGTAGTCCTTGGACCACCTGGCTCGGGATGCACGACTTTCTTGAAGTCTATTGCGGGAGAGACATACGGCTTTTACGTCGACAAGGACTCAGACCTGAATTACCAAGGTACGCCCGTCGTCACGATCTATGCAATGGCTTCCCTGCTAATCATCAATAGGTGTGAGCGCAAAGCAAATGGCCAGCGCGTTCAGGGGAGAAGCTATCTATACTGCGGAAGTCGACGTCCATTTCCCCAAGCTGACAGTGGGGGATACCCTCTTCTTCGCTGCCCGGGCCCGAGCACCGCGATACATTCCCGGAGGAGCAACAGTGAACCAGTACGCCACACACATGCGAGACGTGATCATGGCCATGTTCGGTATCTCCCATACCAAGAACACGATCGTCGGAAACGAATTCATCCGCGGTGTCTCTGGAGGAGAGCGCAAGCGCGTCAGTATTGCCGAAGCTTGTCTGAGCATGGCTCCGCTGCAATGTTGGGATAACTCCACGCGTGGTCTCGACAGTGCGAATGCCATCGAATTTTGCAAGACTCTTCGCATGCAGACGGATATCAACGGCGTCACTGCCTGCGTTTCGCTATATCAGGCCCCTCAGGCTGCCTACGATCAGTTCGACAAGGTCTTGGTCCTGTACGAGGGTCGCCAAATTTTCTTTGGCCGCGTCGGTGCGGCTAAGAAGTACTTTGTGGACATGGGATTTGTCTGCCCCGATCGCCAAACAGATGCGGATTTCCTCACCTCCATGACTAGCCCGCTTGAGCGGATCGTGCGGCCAGGTTATGAAAGCCAAGTTCCCCGGACGCCCGACGAGTTCGCCGCAAGGTGGAAGGCCTCGACGGAGCGAGCGCAGCTTCTACGAGATATTGAGGCTTACAACGCGAAGTTCGCTCTTGGTGGAGAATACCTGGACAAGTTTAAGCAGTCCCGCAGAGCCCAGCAAGCGAAAGTCCAGCGTGTATCATCGCCTTACACTCTTTCATACGTTCAGCAAATCGAGTTGTGCCTATGGCGCGGATACAAACGATTGAAGGGAGATCCCAGTATCACAATCTCTTCGTTGTTTGGAAATTCAATCATGGCTCTCGTCATCGCCAGTATCTTTTACAACCTGCAACCTGATACCAACAGTTTCTTTCAACGCAGCGCCCTCCTGTTCTTCTCGGTTCTCATGAATGCTTTCGGTTCTGGCCTTGAAATGCTCACGCTTTATGCTCAACGAGGGATTGTGGAAAAACATGCTAGATATGCTCTTTACCACCCGTCGGCTGAAGCGTTCGCATCGATGCTGATGGATTTGCCCTATAAGGTCCTCAATGCGATCACTTACAATTTGCTTCTCTATTTCATGACAAACCTGAGGCGAGAACCTGGCGCTTTCTTCTTTTTTACATTCACCTCCTTCATCCTCACTCTGACCATGTCCATGTTCTTCCGGTCTATTGCATCGTTGACAAGAACCCTTGTTCAAGCCCTGCCATTTTCTGCCATTCTGATCCTGTCTCTGAGCATGTACACTGGTTTTGCAATCCCGAAACAGTACATGTTAGGATGGTCCCGCTGGATTTCTCGTATCAACCCCATCAACTACGGCTTTGAGTCTCTGATGATCAACGAGTTCCATAACCGCGAGTTCAAGTGCATCAACTACGTCCCTTCGGGCCCAGGCTACGCGGATCTCGGCCCAAACAACCATGTTTGCTCCACCGTCGGATCTATATCGGGACAGCCCTATGTTAATGGCGACGACTACATGCAGTCATCTTATGGCTATGACCACTCGCACAAGTGGAGGAACGTCGGCATCATATTTGCCTTCATGTTCATCCTCATGCTGATTCACCTGGCTGCTACCGAGGTAATCACTGAAAAGAAGTCGAAGGGCGAGATTCTAGTTTTCCGTCGCGGACGCAAAGCTCTCAAGAACGGCAAGCCAGAGAAGGATGTCGAAAGTGGTAGTGACCGCAGCATCACCGTGGAGAAGAATACCCGTTCAGATGGCCTTGCCATGATTGAACGCCAGACTGCTATTGTCCAGTGGAAAGACGTTTGCTATGACATCAAGATTGGAAAAGAGGATCGCAGGATTCTTGATCGCATTGATGGATGGGTCAAACCGGGCACCTTGACCGCGCTCATGGGTGTCTCTGGTGCCGGAAAAACTACGCTATTAGACGCCCTGGCCACTCGCACCACCATGGGTGTTATTTCGGGGGAAATTCTTGTTGATGGAAAGCCTCGGGATGAGTCCTTCCAGCGAAAGACAGGCTACGCTCAACAACAAGATTTGCACTTGAATACCTCGACAGTGCGCGAAGCCCTAACCTTCTCTGCCCTTCTACGCCAGCCCGCTCATGTTCCTCGACAAGAGAAGATCGATTATGTCACCGAAGTCATCAAACTCCTAGACATGACTGAGTATGCTGATGCTATCATTGGAGTACCTGGCGAAGGCCTCAATGTTGAGCAACGCAAACGTCTCACCATCGGTGTGGAACTTGCCGCTAAGCCAGCTCTACTTCTCTTCTTGGATGAACCTACCTCTGGGCTTGATTCGCAAACGTCGTGGGCTATTCTTGATCTCCTCGACAAACTGAAGAAGAACGGTCAGGCTATTCTATGCACCATCCATCAACCTTCCGCGATGCTGTTCCAGCGCTTCGATCGTCTCCTCTTTCTTCAGGCTGGGGGTCGCACTGTCTACTTTGGTGAAGTTGGTGAAAACTCACACATTCTCATTGACTACTTCGTCCGCAATGGTGGGCCTCCGTGCCCTCCGGACGCCAATCCCGCCGAATGGATGCTCGACGTCATTGGCGCCGCTCCTGGATCCCATACCGACATCGACTGGTTCGACACATGGCGCAAGTCCCCCGAGTATGCTCGCGTCCAAGAGCATCTCGCCGAACTGAAACAGGAACGTTCTCAAAAGACCGACCTTGCCCGCGCCAACTCGGACCAGAACCACGAGGATAAAGCCAGCTACCGCGAATTTGCCGCTCCCTTCTCTGAACAGCTCCGCGAAGTCCAGCTTCGTGTGTTCCAACAAATCTGGCGTTCTCCCACATACATATACTCCAAGGCCTTACTGTGCGTCAGCTCAGCTCTCTTCGTGGGCTTCTCCCTGTTTCGTACGCCCAATACGATGCAGGGGCTTCAGAACCAGATGTTCGCTATATTCATGTTGTTGACTCTATTTGGTCAGCTCATCCAGCAAATCATGCCACATTTCGTTGCTCAACGCAATCTGTACGAGGCTCGCGAACGCCCCTCCAAAGCATACTCTTGGAAAGCATTCATTATATCTAACATTGTCGTTGAACTCCCCTGGAACTCGCTCATGTCCGTACTGATTTTCCTGTGCTGGTATTACCCAGTGGGATTGCACCACAACGCCGAGCCGACTGACGCCGTCGCGCTCCGCGGCGCGCAAATGTGGCTCATGATCTGGACCTTCCTCCTCTTCTCATCCACCTTTGCACACTTTATGATCGTCGCTTTTGACAGCGCCGAGAACGCCGGCAATATGGGCAACTTGCTCTTCATGCTCTGTCTGCTCTTCTGCGGTGTCCTGGCTACACCAGACCAGTTTCCGGGATTCTGGATCTTCATGTACCGCGTTTCGCCATTCACGTACCTTGTCAGCGGCATGCTCGCTGTCGGCCTATCTGGCACGAAAGTCTCATGCGCGGCAAATGAATACCTCCACTTTGACCCGCTCAATGGCACCTGCGGCGAGTACATGAAGATATACCAATCCACTATGGGCGGCTATATCCTAAATGAAGGCGCGACCTCGGACTGCAGCTACTGCCCCATGCGCGACACAGATGTGTACCTTGCTTCTGTCTCCTCCAATTACTCCGACGTGTGGCGGAACTTCGGCATCATGTGGGTCTTCATTGTCTTCAATATATTTGCGGCTTGTGTGTTGTACTGGTGGGTGCGTGTTCCGAAGGCTAAGGCCCCCAAGAACAACGCATGAGATCGCAACTGGTCTCATCTCATCCTTGCTTGCTTCGAATTGGTTTCGGGTTCAGTAGTGGCGGGATTTTTATACACGAGAATGCTGCTACACAATGTATTTAGAGTGCCTTTTGAGTTTTCACTTTTGTTAACATTGGCTTGAGCGT
Organism: Aspergillus neotritici; assembly: GCA_023619815.1. Classification (NCBI taxonomy): domain Eukaryota; kingdom Fungi; phylum Ascomycota; class Eurotiomycetes; order Eurotiales; family Aspergillaceae; genus Aspergillus; species Aspergillus neotritici. The sequence goes on along the minus strand of JALZYL010000005.1, from coordinate 773,630 downwards.
AATTTACTGGCTCAGTCGGTTTGTACTAATTCCTTCAAATATCAATTCCCTTCTCGGTTACTCAACCCGCCTCTCCTTATCCTGGTATAGCTTCGTCTAGTGTAGTTTTGTATCAAGCTTTACTGAGTAGACTCAGTTTAGACTGACTGGCTGCGAAGCTAAGAAGACAACGTCAGGGTAGGAACTCAGCCTCGTCAGCCGTAGGAGCAAAACGGGTTTGGGTAATGGGCCGGTTTCTGCTTCTCAGCAACCTGCCAGCAGTAATCCCACGCTGATGTCGAACAAATAGGGACGTTCCTGAAGGAGAGCGCGGAGATGGAGAATGCAGACTTCACCGGGAAGTGCAGGAAGCCTTCAACGCACCAGGTGGCTATGTGATGGGCCGGGATATCGCCCTTCAGGGATCGGCAAGTCGCCTAATCTGGCCACTCCCCGTCACAGTCATAGCCAGGGATTGCAGGTGATGGAATATTGCCTGGTGTTCACTTAGCATCGAGCAGGGGCCTAGACTGTGAGTTAAAAATGCAATGGATCGTCCTTGGGAGATTGTAGAACAGCGACTCGCATTCAGCCTGGTCTTCGTCCTCATCCCCTTGATCGATCAGATTAGAGATGCTTTGCACATCTTCCTTCGTTGCACTTTCGGCATGTCTTCTGCTGCCGACTGTCATTGCTTCTGCGGCACCTTCGGCGTTTGATCTGGCGAAGTTCCACCCCAAGGATATCATCAGACGGGATGTGGCAGTCATCGGTGGCGGCGCTGCAGGCACCTACTCCGCCATCAGTCTCAAAGACAAAGGGAAATCAGTCATTCTGGTTGAAAAGAAAGACAGAATCGGTGGTCACACCGAGACATATATTGATCCCGTGACGGGCACCACGATTGACATAGGAGTCATGATCTTCCACGATATTCCCATCGTCCGGGACTACTTCAAGCGATTTGATCTCCCGCTCGAAAAATCTCCTGGGTTCCTTCAGTCACCGCTCAATTATGATTTTCGCACCGGGAAACAAGTCAACCTATCGTTGACCCCGCCGGAATCGGAGGTGAACACAGCCCTGGCAACCTACGCGGAGCAACTATCCAAATACCCCAAGCTGGAAGACGGGATATTCCTCCCAGATCCCGTGCCCGAAGACCTATACATGCCGTTTGGGGACTTTGTCAAGAAGTACAAGATCCAAGCAGCTGTTCCCACGATGTTTAACTACAATCCGGGCGTCGGAAACATGTTGGAGATCCCCACACTCGAGCAATTCCGATATTGGGGCCTTAAATTCTTGCACTCCTTTACAGATGACTTTCTGATGACAGCCCACCGGAACGCCAGCGAGCTGTACTCCAAGGCCCAAGCAGAGCTGTCTTCGTCCTCGAGTGTCCTCCTTAACTCCGAGGTTGCACACGCAGATCGAGGCAAGGACGGCGAAGACGTCAAGCTCATTCTTCGCACCTCCACGGGCAAGAACAAGCTGATTCTCGCGAAGAAGCTCCTCGTCGCCATTCCGCCAAAGCTGGATTTTGTCTCCCCGCTAGACCTCGGCGACAGCGAGAAGGCCCTCTTCGGAAAATACATTGACTCCGGCTACTATGTCGGCCTCATCCGCAACACGGGCTTCCCGGACGACAAGAGCATCTCCAACGCTGGCCCGGACACAGAGTACAACTTCCCATATCTCCCGGGAGCGTACAGCTTCGCACCGGTTGGGCTTCCCTCTTATCAGATGGTCACCTACGCCACGCCGCAGAGTCGCAAGTCCTTTCCCATGTCAGATCGGAAAGTTAAGGAGGACATCATCCGGACGGTCAAGATGCTTCAGAAGCAGAATCCGGACAAGTTTGCCAGTCAGGGGGAGCCGGAATGGGTTGATTTTCGATCACATGCGCCGTATTCCCTTCAGGTGAAGGGTGAGGATATCAAGGATGGGTTTTACAAGAAGCTGTATGCCTTGCAGGGCCAGAGAAATACGTACTGGACTGGTGCGGCTTTCCTGGCGGAGGATAGCAGTGCGCTCTGGCAGTTCTCGGAGGACATAGTGCTGCCCCAGTTGCTTGCGAGTTTGTGAGCATTTCTCCATGAATTGAGGAGACATTAGCTGCTTCTCTGCTTTGAGGGTAACGGTGAAGTTTCTGTCTTAAAAGTAGCTAGACTTAAGGAATTTTGTATCCTCCGGGACAATTAAATTGACGCTCCCATTGACACCATCTGAGACACCCCAGCAAGCTAGCATTGGATTGATTCTCTAGTTTCTGCAAAAGTGGATAGACTTGCAGCACATTGTCAGACCAAACCCTATGTGATTAGGGGTTGTAGTTTCGGTCTCTTTGATAGCATGTAGTAATGTTTATGAGATCTGCAACTGCACAGACTGGCAGTGGTTGCACCGATTGCGATTGAGAGAACGTGCAGCACCAAATCTGTCTGCAATTCACGTACTTGACGCCTCTATTGCTCAAGATATGAAGAGTTGGTACTGGAATCAACAAGGAGTTGGTCTGGTTACGTCCCACCCCTGCTGATCTGCGCAGACTCTATATATACCACAACTCCAAGTCAACTCCGATACTCCAATGTCCAGGCGTACGAACCGAAGATACTCGAGGAGACCCTCTGCTAACAAGGATAGTAGAATGATATTGTATTCGTCTCAGTGTGTCTATCACGTGTGGAGTGACTGCAATCGGTCAAACATGTGACCTGCAGATTTCCCACACTACATGGTATTTGTAATTTCGTCTCTTCCTCCAACCCGCGACCTTTGCAACCTTCTGAATGAGAATAACATCATCAATATTATCATCTCTTTAAATATTTCATCGTATATTCCACATCACTGACTATCCTTATACTCCTGGACTAGAGAGAATTCCCGGTACCGTGGCAATCCTACACCTTGAGCATCTCCAACATCACCCTCAATGAGAAATTCTCTTCACCAAAACCCTCTTCTAACCTGCTCACTTCCTTCTGCAACTCACCATGTAGCTCCCTCAGGACATCAAGAGTGTACTCCAGACTTTTTGTCTTCTTCATAATCGCCAATATCTCTCGCTTCGCCTCGTTGCTGAGCTTACCGTCTAGTCTCCTCTTCATCAGGAATGCACGCAACTGCATTGCTTCACCTGCAAACCTGGGCTCGGACTCCACGGCCCGGAGGGTGTGGATGAGCGTGAACGAGAATTTCCCTTCATCGAGATCTTCGGCAAAGCCCTTCTGCTTGGCGTAGTCAGCTGACGCAAGATTCTGGTAGTCGTCGCGGATCTGGAAGAATCTCCCGATGAGGCAGCTCAGCTGGTTCAACGCATTATCAGACACTGGCACGTTATTTCTAACGGGGCTTTCGGCAACCATCAACCGTGTCAACAGGCGGAAGAGGCCGCCGGTCTTCATATCGACCATTTTCAGGTACTCTGAGATGGATGGGCAGAGGATGTTATGCGTCCAGTAGAGGTCGTAGCTCTGCCCCACGTACAGCTGCTGGACCTCTTCGATGAAAATGCGAAGGCATGTTGGGTTGCTGAGCTCGGCTGCTAGTCCTGTCGCTTCGGTATACTGGTATGTCGCGCTGTTGATTGTCTGGGAGGTGCCGTAGATATCGTGGGTAGAGGGCTTCCCACGGCGAAGGGGCGAGCTGTCCTCAATGTCGTCGAGCCTGGCAACGTTAGCGGGTTGATGGACGGGTGGACGAAGACTAACATGAGAGATGCACCGTGTAGCATCTTGATGATATTCTTGATTGTCCTGGTGGCCGTCGAAGGCACCTTGAGCCATGTGTTTAGGGAGTCTATGGCATGGTCGCGAAATCCCTTGGAAGGGAGAGAGGTAAGGTATCGATATGGTTCGAGAACGACCTGGTCATCAATATCAGTTTAGAAACTCAACAATCCGCCAGTAAGTCAGAGGTAAATCCATGCTCACATTATCACTCAACTTCGCTAAATGCTGGTCTAGGGCCAAAGATATCACATCGGCAAGAATGAATGAGTCCGCGCTCAGTTGCGAGCCAAGTGCGAGCTTCTTGACATTATTGACGGTGTTCGCACCATTAGTGCCATTCATTCTTATCTGGTCACCTGTATTGTTGCTATCTCTCTTTCTCTTGAGACCATTTGTCTTGGCCGGTTCGTGATGACCATTACCATTAACGAGGGAATGGTCGTTGGTTGCGTCCTTCGGCGGCCACATTGCCGGGTATTTTTCCAGGCCATACTTGGCCCTATTCAACTGCAACTCATTGAACTTGGTTGGTCCATTGTATCTTGGACAGTTAGTGCTCCAAGCCGCGTTGGCGGAAAGGGTATACTGCATAGTGTCAATGTATCTCTTGAGCTCATCACTGACGTCTGTCCACGTCTGGATTTCCTTGACGTTGCGGACATAGTTGGCACATTCGATGCGGATACGCTCCTTGCAGACCTCCCTGGCTTCTTCTTCACTACAACCATTCTCCCTCATGACGACCAGGACGGCGTTTTGGACGTTGACGTCGCCGCGTTCCTTCTCGAAAGAGAATAGGTCGTTGGTGAGAGACGCAGTGAATAACGCAGGTGTGATAAGCCTCCTCGCCTCATCCGCCTCCTCATCTGGCACGGTAATGGCGCAGCCAAACAAGACAAGGCCATGCCAGAGCCTTGATAGGAAGAGAAATCAGTTCTGGGACACCAAGGTCCTTGGTATGCGCAAGAGGGACTTACATGTATCCCACGTCAAAGGCCCTGTATGGCAGGTACTCCTCAAGTGTATTGAACTGTGCGTCTTCCTGCCGTCTACTTGAATGTCCCACGCCAGCAGCCCAGCATTTGGCGACAGTCATTGCTCGCTCCGCGTCAATTGCCATCATCTCGCGGAAAATCTGAGCAACTATCCTCCTCTTTCCAGATGCGCCTTTCTCCTCAATCTGGCCGTTCTGACCGCCTTGTTCCAAGGCGTTTCCCACTTCATCCAAAGATGCGTCGTGGATCTCTTTGTCGATGACGTCTGGAGTAATTAGCCTGTGTTCAAGGATATACATCACAGGCCTCACAGACAACAAGCACATACCATCATGGATGAAACCAAATTCAAGCGCATAAGAGACAATCTCCATTCTCTCTGGGAGACACTCTGGCACCGCAGCGGTGACGAAGCTGAAGTCGGGGCCCAAGAGACCGGCGTAAGGCTTGTCCAAGGGCCCAACAAAACGGCGCCAATCTTCCTGGGCCCTGAATGCGCCAACTTCTTCAAGATCACCAGCCTCATGCCTCCTGAGATCGATCCCCCGACAAAGGCCTTCCTTGTCGTACAAGGAAGAGTCGATGAGAGTTGAGTACTTGAAGGCCATGTTATATGAAGGTAGCCAACTCTGCCTCAGTAGTGGGTCTCTGGGACGGAGAAACGGTATAGATTATAATACAGAAACACGTACAGGCCCAGCGACAACAGATTGATAGTGATGATATATACGACTTGAGAAATTGCTTTCAACATGTGATGTGCTTCTGCGTCGATGGACCGGCTTTCGAGGTGATTCATTAGACGCCTCTAGCAGCGAACAGCCTGTCTTAAATGGTTCATTTGCTTCTACTATTCCATTCCCATGGGATCAGAACAGAGCCAGTTGGCATGGGAGAGTATTCGGACGGGGTATTCTTCTTCTGGTAACTCTCCCATGAAGTAAGACAAGGCTCTAGCTAACAACACACAACCCCAAGAAAGGCCCGAGGATCGTATTCTACGAAGGTCGGCGATGAAATGGGAGAGATCCCGCTGGTGGTCAGCAAGCCACTTGTCTTCGCAGCTGGGTGACTATCTACTATCTTTAGCACCCAAGGATGGGGAATGGCCGTATCGGGCAAATCACCGCGCCACGTCTACAGTACTTCGGACGGGAACAGCGTCAGAAGGGCAATTCTTGCAAGGAAATTGGTGACTATTCAAGCCCATATAAATCATGTAAAGAAGTGACTCCTCTCTTAGCTCTTTGCAGCTGGCACGTCGTTATCGAAGGATTCCCCATGTTCGAAGCAATTCGCAATCTCCCAATCGATCCATCGCGGGTCGAGGCTTTTATGAGCGGCTTACCTTCAATGGAAGCCTACTTGCCCAGAGGGCCTGGACTGCGCGCTGCTGTCGGTGTCGTATGCCTAGGCTTGCTCTATGCTTTCGGTCTCGTCTTTTATCGCCTCTTCTTGTCTCCTCTAGCAAAATTCCCAGGTCCGAAACTCGCTGCAGTGACCGGCTGGTACGAGTTATATTACGATGTCATCTGGAAAGGGAAATATCTATACGAGATTGAGAAGATGCATGACAAATACGGTATGTGCAGTGTACCTCTAAACCTATATTGGCAACAATAGCTAAAATGCAAACGATGTAGGGCCGATCGTAAGAATCAACCCGTACGAGCTGTCCATTCGTGACTCGGAATACTACGATGAGCTTTACGTGTCTGGCTCCGTCCGCCCCACGGACAGATACAGTGGATTCGTCGACGGAGTCGTTGACTTCGAGGGATCCCACCTCGCGACGATCGAACACGACCTCCACCGCAAGAGGAGAAAGCCACTCGATCCCTATTTCTCCCGGGCGGGCGTGACGAAGCTCGAGCCTATGGTGGCAGAACTGTGTGAGAAGCTGGTTATCGAACGCTTCGGGAGTTTCAGGGGAACGGGCCAGGTAGTGAGGCTGGATCATGCCTTCACGGCTTTCTCTGGAGATGTGATCAACCGGCTTTGCATTGATGACCCGCCCAATCTCGTGGACGATCCGGAGTTCTCGCCAGCGTGGTTTGACCTGTTCCACAGTGGGATCGTGTCATTGCCGTTGTTCATGGGACTTCCATGGCTCATCCAGTGAGTAATATGCACTCAAGCTATCTCATCTGAAGTTAACCGTGGGAAATAGCCTCATTCGTCTGATTCCGGAGAGGATTCTCGCGAGACTGGACCCCCGGAGTCAGACCTTCAACAAGTTCAAGCTAGTATGGAGCCTATGAAACCCGACTCCCTTCTCATATACGTTGTTGACGTTGCCTTAGATGTGCGACGACCACCTCCAGGTCGCCAAGCGTGAGAAGGCCGCGTCGGGATACAAAGATTCAAGTCAGGGTGGTGGACGCATCACGCTATTCCGGCATATCATCAACAGTGACCTTCCCGCCTCTGAGCTCTCAGACCAGCGGCTGTCAAGGGAAGCCCAGGTTCTGATCGGTTCTGGGACTATCACCACTGCAGGGACGATGGCATTTCTTGTCTATTACATCGCATCAAACCCAGCGATCAAGAAGCGTCTCCAGGAAGAGCTGGAGCCCGTCATGGCGGATTATCCTCGGACCAAACCGACCTGGGCCCAACTGGAGAAAGTACCATATCTGCAGGCATTGATTAAAGAGACTCTTCGGTATGAACCTATTATTTTTCTTTTCCTTTCCTTTCCTTTCCTTTTTTATGTGTAACTGATAATATGTATATAGCCTGAGCTACGGCACGATGCACCGCCGTCCCCGGGTCTCCCCAAAACAGCCCCTCCAGTTCAAGCAATGGGTGATCCCCGCGGGCGTCCCAGTCGGAATGTCCGCGTACTTTGCGCATCGCGATCCTCGCATTTTCCCGCGGCCCCAAGAGTTCATCCCGGAGCGTTGGTTGGGGAACGTAACGACGGAGATGAATCGCAACTTTATCCCCTTCTCGAGGGGATCACGACACTGTCTGGGAATGAAGTAAGCGTTGCCCTCAACTTCCTCATGGCTATTTGAGAAGATAATTTACTGATATAAATAGCCTCGCGTACTGCGAGGTAAATCACATCATCGCTGCCCTCTTCCGCCCCGGTGGTGCCGAATTCGATCTCTATGAGACGGATGAGACGGACGTTATCCCAGTCCACGATTTGATAGTGCCTTTGCCGAAGCTGGAGTCGAAGGGAGTCCGGGTTATATTCCACTAAGTCTTGTAGAATTATGGGGTTTTGGAGGGTTTTGGAAGTAAGCCGATGTTCTTGCTCTAGAGATAGTAGTATCAACGATTAGATTATCGAATGAGGAGTAGAATCTAAAAAGAAGAAGGCAAAAAATCAAGCATACCAGCAGAATGTGAAGGGACTAAAGTCAGCCAAACATGTGACCTAGTGCAGGCCTTTTTCCACCCCATTTGTACTTTCGTGTCTTTTGCAAGCTCTTCCATAGGATCAAGAATCGTCAAGTCTATCATTATTCTAACCTTTTTCGTCCGTTATTTCACACATGAAAGCCACCCAATTCTATAAGAAGTATATATCTCTCTCAAGTTCACCGAGCCGTATCCCCGCCTGTGCGAGGCTCGCCGTCAACGTCTCTCCCAGGGCCTCACCTTTCATGCTCTGTACGTCTGCCAACAGCTCCATCACCGCCCGTAGCTGGAGAAGGATGAGCACGCGGACCAGATTCTCCCATTCCAGGGACGAGCTAATCTCATAGTCACCCAGGAGGAGTTCCCGCCAGTTGGGTGGGCAATCAGCCTGCGCCGGGACGGGACCAATATCGAGACTCGGGTCACCATTGACCGACAGCGACGACGACGACGAGGGTAGATAGTGGAATTGGGCATTGTTCGCACGGTATAGCCCGATCATCCGAGCACAGGCGGCAACGATCTTCTCGAGCATGAACACCAGCAGCACCAGGGCCTCCCTCTTGGCGTAGCAGCTGCTGCACTCGAGCTGTGCGCGGCAGCGCTGGATGGCCTCCTTTTGGTGGGCGATTATGGAGTCCAGCTCGGAGCGGTGGCCGGCCAAACAGCTTGCCTCGAATCTCTCGACGGCAAAGACGACGGCCGCGAGGCAATCGCATGGCTGCTGGCCGGACGGCCCGGAGGGGGGAAACGCTGTGGATGTTTGTGAGGCAATGCACATGTCGAAGAAGGATGGGTCTTGCGGGTTGGTAGTGTCACTAGTATAGCCGACGTTGGGGAGGCAGTGTCGGGACTCTTCTTCTTCTGATGTGAGTGGTGGTGAGAGGAAAGTACCTGATATTTCGGTGGTATTGTAGATGCGCTCTGGTTCGGATTGCGTGCTGGGTGAGATGGCCGAGAAGAGAGCAAGGCTGGAGAAGTCCTCGCCGCTTCGATCGCCCGGCTCATGGCCAAAGTTGGAGAGAAAAGACAAGTCATAACTTGAGGCGATGTCGTTTACGTCTCTATCATCGTTTCCATCGCCGTCCCCAGGATTTGGCAGTGAAGACACGGGGAGCTGCTTCCCCCTATCCTTGTCTTCGGGTTCTTCCCTATGCTCTGTGTCTTTGCAACTCAACGAGGCTGATGAGTGAGCCAATACGTCCGGCCAGTCCTGCGAGTGCTGTTGCGGTGTATGCTTGTTGATGCTTATTTTTTGCTGTCGGTGGTCGCCTCGATGCTTGACAGTACTGAATGTGCATGCCATACCCAAACGCTTGCATCGGGTGCAAGCTTGGTTATCAAAATGTCTGCATTTCACCTATGTTTGTATTGTGCGATCTGTCAGTGTGGGCCGTTTCAAGTGTCTGGACGAGTGGACCAGTTCATAATCACCTTTCTGGCCCTGCACCGATCACAGGCTGGTTTCCTCTCTAGGTTGGAGGAACCGTGTGGCCTCTCGACGAAGTCTGCCTCATTTCCATGATGACTCCAGTGCAGAGTCCCAAACATCATGCCCGTATAGTTATCCCAGAAGTATCCGGACAGGTCAATTACTACAGCACCTCGGAGAGGACCAAGTGTATATCTCCTTTTATTTCCTTCCTCTCTTGGCCAACGTGAGGCTGACATTCTACCTGTACATTAGCGAGCATGTAGGGACGGCGATTGTAGTTCTGCCCAGCCTTGCTTTACGAGAGTAGGCTTTCACTATGAAGCCTTTCGAAGGGTAAGAAAATAGGGCACACAGGCCATAGTGTATGACCAATTAAACCCCAGTCACCCTGCAGGATATCATACTTGGGCAGTAGACATATTCTTTTGTCTTATACGACGTGGGCCGGACTCCTGCATACAAGCTACGTTGTTAAGTAAATAACAAACCGGACTGGTGAAGCTGCAAGGTATTCGAGTCATCAGGGCACACTGCTTGGTTTCTATCCAGCCCTTTGCAACGTCGTCTGGGTTTGGCATAGAATTCTCATGCTTCTCTCTCTGTATTGCGCATTCCCTGCGCCATGCAATATCAATCAGTTATCCCTTTTCTTGAATTCCATTCGAAGGAACCCGATCCCTCCCACATTCGTATTGCAGCTCCTGGGTCAAATTAACATGTGCGGACAGATGATAACCCTGCAGCTATTGTTTGCTGCTCTTTTCAATCGGTCCATACTCTATGACATGATGTCGCATTCTATGCAGTAAGCAAGCTATGAGGCTCTGCCCTTAAATCTCACCTCTATGCAGCAGCGTAGCGGCTATTTATCCCCTCTCGCGCGCAGGACGCACAGACGTGGCTGACTTCAGTCCGGAATAGAAGCAGGATGCACGAATAATGGAGACTCAATTACCACAACTCCATACCCCCCTTGCTGTGCGATATTTTTTCTTCGCTGGTTGTTCCACTTGGACCCTGTGTTTGACTATATGATACGATATCATACTGTATGGAATAAGCAAGGCTGCTGATTTTCGTGTCCCAGCCGTAAACCTCACCTATGCCCAGCAGGGCAGTGTCGACTTGGCCTCTCACATGCATCATGAGCACGAACATGGCTGGTTTTGATCTGGAATGCAAAAGAGATGTGGACATGAAGGACGGAGTCTCGACCACCTTGAGACCATGTTCACCCCCCCTGCCACGTGATACTGGCTAACCCTCACTGGGAAGGTAATTCTAGTCAACTTATTATACGAATACGGACTGCTAAATATACCACCCGCTATAAATTGCCCGTGATGTTCCCTCGGCATTTGCTCCAAATAACTCGAGATTAGCCCCGCTAACCAGGATATTCTACTCCATCTTATCCATGTGTGGATGATGCTCGGATATCGGCCATACCAAGCCCGGCGGGTGCAATGTCGGAGCAAACAATGAAAATATCAGTGCCCCTTTAACAGTCCAGTCCACCCTACTTCGGAAGAGCCAACACCGGCCTCCATTGGGGGAATCCCGACGGCCCCGGCAGAGAGATGTGCGTCCCGGGGGGGCAATTCCCGCCTGAGGTGGTCTGGTGTCACCGAGCTGGTCAAAATAATGACCACGATCATCCTGAACTTCGTGCGACACCAACAACAACCTAACTACATGGCCTGCATTGCCTTATCTATTTTACTATGTGGCTGAATTTCCCACCAACCAGAAGACCGTGTACCTGCCTGTGGGCGAAGAGTCCTGCCCAAAGCTATAGTATCAGGCACATTGGCATGCAGAGAGCTGTCTGACATGCACCCTGCTGTGCCATAGCAATGATTATATAGAACTTCCAAGGTAGGACTATATCACAAAATATCACTCTTGGCGTCTTATTGGACTTTCCACTCCGTCACCGCTCTGAACCACGTTGAGCACTAGTCTGAACCACGCCCAGCTGTAACCCGGGCGCTTAATAGTAGGTGAAGATTGGCCTGGATAAACTGTAGATCAACTCGGGTCAGACGATTTTCCGGTGAGAGTGTTTCCATGCTCTCCCTAAGAAGTGTCCCCCTAACTCTTCTTTCCCTACAACCACTCCCACAACGTTTGAAAAATGGACTTCGACCATCTCGCGGAGCAGAAATCGAATCTGATCTTCCAGGTGTGGCTCCAGAATCTACTTCGAAATTCACCAGAGGCGCTGGCGGGTGAGGTTGCTTCCCGCCATCGTTCTGGCACACCTGTAAAAGCTGCGCCGCTTGAAAATGGCGCTTTTAATATATGTTATCGTGTTATCTACGATGATGGCTACCGTGTCCTAGTTCGCTTTACTGCCCTTGGTCGCATTGTCGCTCGTAATGAAAAGGTCGAAGATGAAGTCGCTATCATGCAATATATTGCCCAGCATACAACAATCCCCGTTCCAACGGTTTTAGGATCTGGAAAGTGTGCGGTTGGCCCGTACATTGTGATGAACTTCATTGAGGGAAAGCCATTGAGTGGATATCTTAGAGAACCGACTCAGGAGAGAGTCACGCTGCGCTCAAATATCCACATCTCTGTCTTGAGAACAGCTTACTTTGGCATGGCTGGAATCCTGCTAGAGCTGTCGAAACCTGAGTTCCCATTCATTGGAGCTATTAGATTGAACGAGTCAGACGAGTGGACTGTGCAAAAACGACCATTCACTTTCAACATGAATCGACTTGCCCAATTCTCTAATATTCCTCATAATATCTTCGGCCGACAACGTTTCAACAATGCAGCAGATTATTTCGAGGAGCTTGCCCGTCAACATTTTCACCACCTTGAGCTACAGCGCAATGACGCAGTGATAGATGAGGCTGACTGCCGAAAGAAGTACATCGCGCGTTGTCTTTTCCGCAAGTTGTCGCGTGATGTATCCAAGGAGCACTGCAATGGTCCTTTCAAGCTCTATTGCGATGACCTCCGGCCTGACAATATCCTTGTTGATAAAGCAAGGCTTACTGTCACTGGAGTAGTCGATTGGGAGTTTACCTATGCTGCTCCTGTTGAATTCACGTATGCTGCTCCTTGGTGGCTCTTATTGGAGAAGCCAGAAGACTGGGAAGTTGATCTTGACCAATTTTTGGTGCGTTTTATGCCGAGATTTCACACTTTCCTCGAGGTCCTCAAAGATTGTGAGACCGAGAAAATTAAAGATGGTTCCTTGTCACAATCTCAACGACTATCCATTGCTATGGAGAAATCACTAGAGACTGGATTGTTTTGGATTTGCCTCGCTTCACGCTACGGTTCTATGTTCGATGAAATCTATTGGAAGTTCATCGACCCAAGGTTTTATGGCCCATTCGCAACAATCGAAGATCGATTTGATCTGCTCAGTGCGGAAGAGCAGGCGAGCATTAATACTATGGTTGAGAATAAGATGCAGCAGGCAAGTGAGGGCACTCTTGTGTCTCATTACAGCACTGCTGAACTGGTTGATCTATGAACATCTGCTACTCCGCGGTCCAAAACAAATATCTTTTTGGGAAGATGTACAAAAAGCATGATTAGTTTGTAACTAGGAAGAACAAGTAAATTTAATTTAACTTTATATAAAATAATAAGATCTCTAAAGAATAGTATAAAATCTATAAAAGTGATTACTATATGACTATATCTCTAATTTAGTAAATATATAACTAAAAATAGTTATATAACAGCTGAATTAGTTATCCAAGTGGCTGAGCAGGACTGTTATATTGCAATAGAGATATATAAAGAAATTAATAATAGATATTAATAAGATTAAAGAGAATATAAAGAAGAAGACATATACCATCTACTTCTCATGTCTATATAATAATGAAGTATTTATATTCAAGTAGGCTATCCAATCTACCCTCCAGTGGATAGGAATTAGGTATATAACTTCCATTAGACACTCAATTGTTAAATAGCAGAAAAGGATTCGATGGTCTAATTGGCTGTTTATTCCATGATGTCGGCCTCTAGTGCACAAGCACGCCATATATCAGGGTATTTGACGTGATCACTCATCGGTAGACTCACGTACCTTGTATACGTAGATTGACATTTTTTGCATGTAACCAGTCCATGCAAAGAGTTATATCAATAGACAATTTTAGGGATATAGGATATAGATGTCTTCCCATGTTGTAACATGTGCATACCATCGTCCGTGGAATGGTCAGAAGTGGGTATTGGATGGCATCATCCACGGTGATACGCAAATGACTACTTCAGATTTCTCCATCGGCCCATGCGGGGTAAACCATCGAGTCAGAGAATCCTGTAGATTGCTGTATTTAAAGAGAGACCGCATGCTTGACACTCACACAGATCCATCTTGTCCAGAGACCAGACTACGCAGTAACAGCATCAACCTTCAAAATGGCCACCCAGACAATCACCCAAGCCGAGCTCCCTCTAAAGGAATATGTCCATCTCCCTGAAACCAAGGAACAGTGTAAGCACCTTACCCCCATCATCAAGCGAACACCAACAACACATCTAACCCACCAAACAGTGGACTACGTAGACCTCACCACAATCGACCTCTCCCTCTACGACACCCCCGGCGGCAAACAGCACCTCGCGACGCAACTCAAACAAGCCGCCCACGAAGTCGGCTTCTTCTACGTAACCAACTTCGGCCTGACCCAATCACAACTCAACCGCCAATACGCCATCGGCCGCGACCTCTACGCACTGCCCATCGAAGACCGCCTCGCGCACCGCGCCCCCCTCGAAGAAGGCAACTACAACGGCTACCGCCCGCTCGGCGCCGTCGAGATCGCCCCCGGCATGCGCGACAACGTCGAGATGTACAACCTCTTCAAGTTCATCCCGCAGACGCAGCGCTCCCAGCCGGACATCCTCAAGCGCCACTGGGCCGAGATCGAGTCCGTCCACCGCCACATCCACGAGCACATGGCGCACCGGCTCCTCCGGCTGTTGGCGATTGCGCTCGAGCTGGACGACGAGGATGCCCTCGTCCGGGGGCACCGCTACGATGCAGTCTGTGATAGTGCCTTGCGGTATATGATGTCGCGGGCGCGCTCGCCGGAGGACAACGCCCGCTGTGCGGGCCTATACACCCGCGGCCATACGGACTTCGGCACCCTGACGTTCGTGTTTCAGCAGCCTGTCGCGGCGCTGCAGGTGAAGAGGTCCCCCGAGGCTGAGTGGCAGTGGTTGCGGATCCCTGAGGGCCATGTCGCGGTTAATATTGCGGATATGGTGGAGTTGATGTCGAATGGGTATTTCAAGAGCGGCGTGCATAGGGTGGTGGCGCCGCCGGAGGACCAGGCCGGGTCGGATCGCCTCGGGTTGCTGTATTTTGTGCGTCCGAGTGAAGAGCTTACCTTGGGGGGGTTGGGGGCGCTGGATAGTCCGCTTTTGAAGCGCGAGGGGTACTATCGAGACAAGGACCGCGAGGAGGCTGTGGCGGATGAGAGCAAGGCGGATATTCCCGCGACGGAGTGGGTACGCGCTAGAGTGAGGAAGAATTGGGTCCGGTCGGATACGAAGGATGTGTTGAGTATGGGTAATTTCCGGACACAGCTTGTGTATGATTGATTCAGTTCCTGCGATTGTATAGGGTTGGTATTTGCTATTGTTTATTTGTTGACGAGATAGGTAGTACATGGTGTATACCTGGACAGTAGATAGGTGGATAACCGACGTCAGAAGGTGGGGTTCAGTCGAGGGGCAGGCATCTTTCCCCTCCTCTCTACTCGTTCAGTTTCAAATTTTTCACCTTCTACCTATACAACTCCCATTCAGCACAGTAGACCGTAACAAATCAGTCGTGAATATGCCGCGCCCATCAACCCGACAGGAGGTCCTTGCCCGCCTGCGCAAGACCATCGACTCCGGCGAGATCATCATCGGAGCGGGCGCCGGTACGTCTACCCGCACCTCAAGTCACCCGGTTTTTTATACCATCTCAAAACTGACACCAAGAACAGGAATCGGGCTATCCGCGAAGTTCATTGAAAAAGGCGGCGCCGACCTCTTGCTCGTGTACAATTCAGGCCGCTTCCGCATGGCCGGCCGGGGCTCGCTGGCGGGCATGATGCCGTACTCCGATGCCAACCAGGTGGTAGTTGATATGGTACTACCCCTTGGAAATAGACATAAAATAAAAATAGCATCATAAGTAAACGAATCGTATAAAATGGATACTAACAAAAAATACAGGCCAACGAAGTCCTCCCCATCGTGCAAAACACGCCCGTTCTGGCCGGCGTGTGCGGCACCGACCCCTTCCGCAGCATGCCGGAGTTTCTGGACGAGCTGCGTCGTATCGGGTACGTCGGGGTGCAGAACTTCCCGACGGTGGGACTCATCGACGGCGTGTTTCGCCAGAATCTCGAAGAGACGGGGATGGGGTACGACCAGGAAGTGGAGATGATTCGGCTTGCGCATGAGAAGGACCTCGTGACTACGCCGTATGTGTTCAATGTGGATGAGGGAGTGCGGATGGCGCGTGCGGGAGCGGACGTTATTGTTGTGCATTTGGGGCTGACGACGAGTGGGACCATTGGGGCGCAGACGGCGAAGACGTTGGACGAGTCGGTGCGCATTATTCAGGAGGTCAGGGATGCGATTGTTGCGGTTAATCCGGGGGTGATTGTGCTGTGCCATGGGGGTCCGTTGGCCGGGCCCGAAGATGCGCAGTATGTTTTGGAGAGGACGAAGGGCGTCCATGGCTTCTATGGGGCGAGTAGTATGGAGCGGTTGCCGGTTGAGACGGCTATTTTGGAAAATGCTAGGGCTTTTAAGGGGGTGAAGGTGGGGAGACAGTCATAATGTTTTTAAATTGGTGTTCTAATAGGATGAACTTGATCTGTGAGACGTGGCCGTTATAAAAGAATATCCAGAGCAACCATCATGACTAGGTCGTCATGCGTAACCCTCCATTCGCACACACCACACTCCCCGTACACCAAGCCCCATCTGGGGTGCACAGCATCCCCACCACACCCGCAATCTCCGCCGTGAATGCGGGTCGACGGCCGCCCATCTTCTCCATGATCAACCGCTTCTGCTCGTCCGTCAACTGGTCCAGCTGCGCATCCTTCCCCAGCATCATCTTGCTGAGCGGCGTATTATCCTGGAATCCTTGCATCTGCTTCCAGAAGTCCTCACCCGTCGCGAAATACATATCCCCGATGACAGGGCCCGGGTTGACCGCGTTGACAGTAGCGCGGTCGGACAGTTCGCGCGCCCAGGTTCGTGTCATGGCCTCCAGGGCAGCTTTCGTGCCGCCGTAGACGGACTGCCCGGTGAAGCCCAAACTGGACGAAACGGATGAGATGTTGACGATGCGGCCCGAGCGGTCATCGGGTAAGAAGGGCATGCAGGCCTGTGTCAGGAGCAGCGGGGCGAGCACGTTGATCGTGTAGTGCCAGTTGAAGTACTCGGCGTCCATGGGGCCCTTGGTCTCATCGTTGAGGAACCGGTCTGCCGAGACGCCGGCATTGTTGACCAGAATATCGATCTGGAATTTTCCCGACGACGAAGTGAAATGTTGCTTTGCGGACGAGAGGATCGTCGCGACCGCTTCCTCGGCTTTGAGAAGATCGGCCTGCACCGCGACGCAGCGGATGGAGTGTGTAGACGACAGCGTACTGCAGAGCGATTCGGTGCGGGCCCGAGACGATTCCGACGTGAAGTTGAGGAGGAGATCGCAGCCTTTGGAGGCGAGATTTCTGGCGATCGCTTCACCAATTCCTGGGGGTTGTTAGCGATGGTGGGGGGATACGATAAGGATGAGGGGTGTTATTTACCCCGCGATCCACCCGTCACAATGCCAAATCGGCCTTCCAATACTCCAGGCATGATGACACGAATAAATATAACCAGAGAATGCTGACGGAAGAAGAGCGGGAAAAGAAAAGTCAGTCAAAAGCGGTCCTGGGCTGTTCTTATACACGGTGTTGACCCGGGGGTTATCGCTATTGTTTGGGGACGGTGGATCCTTATGGGGAACCCCCTCCACCAGCGGGAAATTGCCTATTTTGGACTCCCGGGGATTTAGCCGGATATGCATGCACAATTACTCATCTGCATATCTTCCAGCATTACTTTTTTTTTTTCCGAATTCCTGCCTGATCCCAGGGTGTTGTTGCCTGAACCCGCGGCCAACCCCATCCAGTCAAGGATCTCCACCTCGGTATCCCAGGATCTTTAGAAGCAAATCGACCAGATAGCTTAATTTTTTTTTCTGTATTCTACCCCACTGATAATTCTTGTTTCTTAATGCTCCCTGCAATATCCACCCTGCACGTCCAACAGGGTTCTTTTGACCGAATTGGGACGACATCTCAGCCACAGGGCCTCAGGATCGTGAGGCCAAAATGAATGATGATTCCCTCGGCAGCGACCCGGTAGGTCAAACCTGGACCAAAAACACCACCTACGCGCTCCTGAAATTTGTCTGACCTGGATAGTCCACCAAGTTGGATTTCATCAACTACCTCTGCCACATTCTCTCGTCGGATGTCGACGTATGCTTTGCTCCCTCCATAAGACACGAGCCGCCCCCCATTGTCACATTAGATGAGATCCGGAATGCGAAAGATCTATGTCCCTCGAGCATGGGCGGCTCCAAGATCCTAGAGATTAATGTATCCACTATATTAAAGGTTGGACCGATGGTGCGCATGGGGGAGGCCGAGACCCTGTATCTGCTCAAGGAGAGGACCTCGGTGCCCGTTCCTCGGGTCCTCAATGCCTATGTCATCGGTGATATTGGGTTTATCCTGATGGAGAAGATTCCCGGGAAATCGCTGGAAGATTGCTGGGAAGACATGCCGGAGGACTCGCAGCGGTCCATTGTCCGGCAATTGGACAGTTTTATACAGGAATGGCGGCAGATCGAGGGGCCCGTCTTCGGGTCGGTCGACGGGGGACCGTGCGAGGATATCCTGTTTAAGCATTCGTGGGACGCAACACCCCGTCAGTACGGGCCCTTTTCCACTCGCAAGGAGTTCAATCAGGGGGTTGTAGAGGCCCTCCGCTACTCGAGGCCGCACGCCAAGTTAACGGCGAAAGACGAGCCCCTGGCGGAGCGGATCCTGGCCTCGGGCGATCAAGACGAGAGGAAGGTGCTGACGCATGGCGATCTGCACCAGAGCAATATCATTGTGGACGACGACGTCGTCACGGGGGTCATCGATTGGGGTGCCGCGGGATACAGTATATGGGCGCGGGAGTATTTTGGCATACGATGGCAAGCGTTGGATTTAGAGTGGAGGGACCTTACATCTACCCTCGTCGGAGTCGACGAGTACGAATTCTGGGCCGAAGTTAATCAATCCATGCTGGATTACACAGGCATCTGAGCTCAATATATGGGAGTACAGGGAGGACGGAGTTGTTTGCTTTTTTGTTCATTTTTTCAGACCCATCCATTTGTCCCCCACCGCGCCTCGCACCGACCTTGCTGGCTTGCCGACCATCCCCTTCCAGAACTGACAGGTACCCGGTGGGACGAGCTCGTTCACCTCCAGGGACAGCAAGGTATCAAACACCCAATCTTGGCATTTCTTCTTTCCATCCCTGGGCGCCCGCTCCGAACTGATCACCCGGATCGCCTCTTGTCGTTGGTGTTCGGTGAGATCGCCCAGTTTGACCTTCCCAACCGCCTGCATGGTGACCAGCGGCGTGCTCATCCGCGGCTCAAACTCGTACCAGAGCCGGTCGAGGTCGAGTAGCTTGACGTGGAGCAGATCGCCGACAAGCTGGGATGGTCGGTTGATCACGAACCCCCAGTGGGACCGGTGTCTCGGGTCTTCCCCTAGCCCAAATATTTCGATAGAGAGCTCATAAGCCATGACCATCTGCTTTGATAATCTAATTAGTTGAATAATGAGAAGCTTGACACCGTCGCACCGCAGCGTGATACGAAGAGTGAGACACGAGATGTAGTACCTAAAGTCGTGGTTGGCTTAGGGTGTCAATAGACACCTGGCCCTTGTGACGACAGCACTTCACGGTATATGCCAACACGAGGCAATAAGCTTGGATTCTGATTCTTCAAAACAGACATCTTCTCATCTTCTTTGATCCTGCCAGGAAGAAAATCGAGCATTAATCTTCCGCAGTCACGTGGTGTGTGACCTTTCCTGGTTGCCAAGTCAATCAACCAAACTTTCCGCTGGTCCAGACTTCATACGGACTCACCCATGATCCTTTGCCAACACACACATCCACCCGCACCTACGGGGTACATTCCAGGATTGCAGGTGTCCCAGGATGGGGCCATATTCGACCAATGGATCGGGGAGTATTCACCGCTAATGGCTGCAGGTCCAAGCCCGACGCTGGTCGTGTCTATCAACCTCCTGTGATCATCCGGTGCCATGCAACTGTCAACTCAATCTGTAAGAGTTGAGCTTTCTTTCTTCTATATTTATTGTGATTTCATCATATATCACCAAAACCAGAGACAGTTATTATAGGAACGTCTTGGTACAAACAATTGAGCACATTCGCAGACCCCATGTCGATCATCAAAGACCTCAGACCCATCCTCAATCCTTCCGCAATTCCTCTGCAGGTGGCAAAATCCCTTCTCTCTCTAGCGTCTCAAACGTCCTCTCAAAGGCCTCCCACGTCTCCTCATATCCCGACCACCCTAGCGCCCTCGCCTTGCTCATGTTCCCCACACATCCCCATTGGCGGCCCAGCACAAACGTCAAGAAGTCCCACGTCGCACCGTCCCACGCCTTCCGGTCCAGACCATACTCGTCACACAGCTTTCCCCATGCCTCGCGGACATCCTGGCGTTGGGCCCACTTCTGCGGGTCAAGCGGCACCCGCAGCACCGGTCGCTGCGTGCTCAATGCGTCGTCCGCCGGAATGCCCAGCTCGCGCGCGTGCACACAGATCGGATGATGACTATTCGGCAACTGCGTCTCCGTCGCACACGACGTATCCGCCTGTGGGCCCTCAGAGCCGAACATATCCCCCGGGACCGTGCAGCCAAACCGCGCGGCCAGACGCGGCCACAGATTCTGGAACGACTCGGTGTCGCCGTTCGTGACGTTGAAGATATTGTTCCCCGCTCCCGGCGCCGTCGCAGCCCACAGGCAGAACCGCGCGTGCGTCTCCGCCGATGTCCAGCAGTTGTAAGCGAAGTAGTTGGTCCGGTTGCCCGGGAAGATCAGCTTAGACCCCGGCAGGGCCTTGCTGGCAGCGCAGTACAGGCCCAGCGCGGTCGCCTCGTTCATGAAATTGTTCTTCGCGTAGCCGATGACATCGTTCGGTAGCGTGCAGACCCACTCCCAGTTTCCGCGCCGGGCCGCTTTCTGGAGAATATCTTGCTGCGCGTAGTAGAAGTTCGGCGGCCAGTCGTGGCCGCCTGCGCCGTTCTCCAGCCGCGGGTCGGACTCGAGAAGCGGCTGCTTGGGCAGACCTAGATGGACACCGTAGTGTTTGAACCCGCAGGTCAGGATAAAGCGTTTGAGCTGCTTGATCGCCCCCGTCGTCTCGAGAGCCTCGATGAAGTTGGATAGTAAAGCGCTGTTAATTCGGGTGGCTTCGCCCTCGTCGGGATGCGCGAGGTAGGCGCTGAAAAAGACGTAATCCGCTGAGACGCCGTGCAGGGCCTGGGCCATTTCCGTGGCCGACGCTTGTAGGTCGAGCTGGGCGTGCTGGACGCGCGGGTCTTGGTGGCCTGGTTGACGCCGGGAAAGGGTGTAGATCTTTGTGTATGTGGGGTCTTGGAGCAGATGCTGCACGATGGCGTTGCCGGTGATGCCGGTGGCGCCGGTGACGATGGCTGTTGGCATTTTGGTTTATTTACTGGATTTTAGAATATTTTCGTTGAGTTGTTAGTATGTGGTTTGCGTTTATGCTTATGAGGGATAGGACGGTTATATATGCTTATGTGGTTGAGTTTAATCATACAGACGTCATCGTCCCGATTGGGTTTATACGTCATTATCTCTGGTTTCACGAAAATACCTAGATTTTTATTTAGAATTCTAGCAAATCTACGAATAAGATAGAACAAGAGCAATATTAGACGAGGATATGGTTTGTGCCTGGTTTGTCTGTGTTTAATCTCAACAGCTTCTTATATTGATCTTCTGCTCTTGGTGGATAGAGCAAGACATCGTCCAGTCTTATTTTTTTTCAGTATCTCAAATTATAGACACAACATGTGAAACTCAGGCAATCCTCATGTTCAGTATAGTATATATACTTCAATTCGTGAAACGTGAGACAGTATATATCATTAGCGTCCTATGAAGTCGGAAGACAATCAAGTCTATTTAAAGTACTAAGAATCAAGGAACAACTCCCTACCATCGCCATATATCAATTCTTTGGATTCGAAATAATTCTCTCAGCTTATTCATGCTTAGAGATGCGATCACATTGCTTGACCTTGTTGGCCTCTAACTGGTGGCCAGCGTGAGGGCAAGGAATGCCCCTCGCCTGGTCTCGATTACAAAGGCACCATATGTTAACTATCTATACCTAACTCATCCTCAATCCTTTTCTCATATATTTGGCCCAGGTGGTCTATCTATCATGCCCGACACCCGAAAAACACAGGAAACGCGAGCACTCTGGCGTTCTGCGCTTCGCGGCATTAAAGAAAGAATCACGAAATTAGAGAAGTCTCAGATCGACGCGCAAGAAGCGAGCGACGCGGGCATCCAACAGGACTCACTGTCTCTCGAAGATGAGTCGCACTATCCACACTTCTTTGCTCCGTTCCCGGAGACCCTTACGCCCGCAACGACGCTGGAATATCCCACCCACAATGATACCAATGAAGACTATATGAATGTCAAGGCGCTGTCGATATACATGCAAAACTACACGGCGCAGCAATTCAAAAAGGGATATCCCACGCCCCCGGGTATCCGATACCAATCGTATGAATGAATGGCCTGAATTTGTCCCTACGGAAGCAGGACACCTCGGCTTACGATTTATTTTCTTTCTAGATGGGGTGATTTCAATTTCGAGGATCTCTTCGAGGATCGCTATTTTTGGAGCGTGTCGGTGACGTGTCCGACACCAGCGGGTACCGGTCTGCCTCATATGAAATGTTTGCTGGACGACGACGTCACTGCGGACGATCGGCTGACTCGAGGGGAGCTCATCAGTATTGTCAATATCATGGTTGGGCGGCTGAATACCAAGTCGCTTCGTTCCCATACGATAGCTCCAGTACGCTACTATTCTCTACTTGCTTTTGCTTTCCCAGGGATTTGAACCCTTGTTTATTCCTCGCTAATGTCTTTCTTATAGGTTATGGTATACTCCATCATGGGCCCGGAACACCTTCGCATCCTAGAGGCGTACTACAATGGGCAGAATCTCATCGTGCGCAAGTCTAGACTGTATGATATGAGGGAATACAACCCAGGACAACTGGACTTGCTTACGCGGTGGTGGTTGGGATATGCAGGTGGAGATACAACGGACGATGCCAGTGACCTGTGCTGTTGACCATGTCTACAGAAAGCTGAGTGATCTCTACTTACCAAATCAGTGCTTCGATTATCGCAATGCTGGGCGTGTACTTTTCAATATTGACTTTCACTTTTATGGCGTCAACGACGGTGTTGCTTTGCGCTTCAGGAGTTTAGTGGTTGTGGTTATAATCCTGAAATGAAATATTTTGTCTATGATATGCCTTTGGTCTATATGCTGAAGCGGTTCATATGTGAATGACGCTTGTCACAGTGAGGTGCTCAGCACAACTATATATTCTACTATACTTAGTCCCGACAACGGAGAGCTCAGGCGCCTGGGCTCAATCTACTTCGTATTATGTATAATAGGGAGCATCTAAGTAAAAGAGCAACCCCAATCTATTTAAACCTGGCATATAAATATAATAAGGCAACGTAGTAAATATATATGTGATAACCGTTGCATGATTATGCGGGGATCCGCCGGACCGGACCTTCATCTGTCGCCAGTCGCCAGTCGCCAGTGCCTAGGCCCCGACATTCCTGACACTACCTCCGCCCAACTTCAACTTCCCTCTCCATTCAACATCGACTACGATTAACGACTTATCTTATTTCTACATCTCTTCGAAGAAAATAGACACAGACTATAGACACCAATATCAGCTCCACCTCGAAACGAACATCATCGAACAGCGAGAGCGACACAGCCTCAGAAATAACAACGACAGTGATATCATACCCTCACCTCACGCCAACCAACCCTCTCACTCCCCTTCCCGACAACAAAAACACCCACAAGCCGAAATAAGAAGAGATATATTAAAAAAAATGGGCAGCATCTGCTCCAAATCCAGCAACCAGTCCACAGACGCCTTCTCCCGCCCCGGTCGCCCCCTCGGCTCCAGCGCAACAGGACCCAAATCCTCCGCGCCGCGCGCCCCGCTCCCCAAATCCGCTTCCAACTTCGCCTCCCCCGGCCGCACACTCGGTGGGGATTCGACCTCGAAAACAGCGTCTTCCCGCTTAGGGCCGCAGCAGCAGCAGCAGGAGGCGGTGGGGGGTGGTGATGCGACGGCTGCGGCGCCTGTGGCGGATCCGCGCGCGAATGCTGCGATTGCTGCGCAGGTGGGCTTGCTTCCCCTCCCTCTCTCTCTTTTTCTTTTCACCCTCTGCTTTGTTATTGGGTATTGTGGATTTGTGGAGGTTGATGGGATGAATGGATAATAGAATGTGCTTGCTAACTAACTAATTGTTTTCTACAGAAACGAGCTGAATCTGCTTCCGCGGGCAATAAAGGAAAACTAGGGACGAAGCTAGCGGCGCAGAGGGCGCAGACGCAGTCGCAGACGTTGAATGAGGTTAGTCGGGATGAGAGGGCTGCTAGGGATGCGGATGATGCGGCTGCTGCGAGGGCTTGGTCTTGATCAGTAGTACTCTACTCCTATTCTAGGTGTTGTTATCGTCGTTGGCTTTTTGGGGGGCTGTTATGTTGTTTGAGTTTTGATTGTTGTTGTTTGAAGCGATGAATACCTCTTGTTTAAACGTTTTGTCTTTCATACGTTATTCTTATATATCCCTGGCCTATGCCGCAAGGCGAGTTGTCTATTATACCCTACTTTATCTGATAATTCCCCGACGGGGTATTGTATTTGACACCTAAGTGTAATGTCGCATGTATCCAGGATAACAATATCTAAACCACGTTGTATCGTCCGCCCACCGGTGCCCGCGACTCGCTGTCCGCCGCGGCGAGCGTGCCCTCCTTCAGCAACCGCATCAACTCGCGCATCGCATTCGTCACCGACAGCTCCGTCTCGCCTTCAACCAGAATGTACAGCTTGGGGTTCTCGCCCGGTCCGGGTTCCTTGCCTGCCGCGTAGAAACTACCCTTGGTCGTGATCGACGTCCCCGTCGCTTCCAGGATCTTGGCCACGTTGGTCCGGTTCGTGACGGCCCAGCGTGCTTTCTCTGTGGTAGGAGAATGGTTAGTCTCTGTTTAGGAAGATATCAATAGGGAGGGGAGAAACGTACGGGGAAAGTCGTTGATCTCCATCGTCGCGTGGAATGCGCCTGCGTCGGGTCCGCGGTTGTCAATCGGTACCCCGGATCTCATTACACCCGCACGGCTCAGGCGCGCGTGGATATCCGCCACGGCCGATCCCACCTTGTCCAGGGGATTCTTCGACGCACTGGCCGGATCCTTCTCGGTCCGGTGCACAGTGATCTTGCCATCAAGGTCAATACCCTTGGGAACGCCCGGTGGCGCCGGTGCGGAGGCCGCTTGGATGCCGGACACGACCTTGTTGAATTTCTCTTCGGCCTTCTCATCCTTCTTCTCGTCTTTCTCCTCTTCATCCTCGCCCTCTTCCCCGGTCTTGTAGGTCTTGCGCTCCCGCATCCGGGCGGTTTCTCGCTCCTGATCCAGTCGCTCCAGACCTTTACCACCGAACCCTGATGCGCCGGCTTTCTCCTTACCCTCTTTCACTTTCTGGAGGAACGAGTCGACTAATTTCTGTACGGGCTCCGGCACCTGCTGGCCACTCTGCTTCAATGCCTTGGCGATATCGACCGAGTACCGCTCCTGCGTGTCCGTCACGAAGGTGACAGCCGTTCCGGTGTTTCCTGCCCGCCCGGTTCGACCCGCACGGTGGACATAGTCTTCGAGATGGTTCGGCGCGTCGTAGTTCACCACCAGCTTCAACTGCTTGACATCCAGACCGCGCGCAGCAACCGACGTGGCGATCAAAACGGGGAAGATACCGGCCTTGTAATCTTCGATGGTGGAGTCACGGTCGATCTGATCTTTGCCACCATGGATGGACATGCAGGGATAGCCCTTGCGCATCAATTCCCGCAAAAGTGTATCGGCGGCTTCTTGACGGTCAACAAAGATCAGAGTCCGTGCGTCTTCGTTCTCATCGGTTGAGTACAGGTTGCCCAGCAACTCCAGAAGTCGTACAAACTTTTGATCATCGTTTCGCACTTCCACGATCTGCGTGATCTCGGGTGCAACAACACTCCGACCACCAACCACAATCTCCACGGGCTTGGTCAGCGTCTTGCGCGCCAAAGCTTCCATATTGCGTGGGAAAGTGGCCGAGAAAAGCACCGTTTGCCGGTCGGGACGAACGTTTGCCAGGATTTTCATGACCTGGGGTTCGAACCCCATGTCAAACATCCGGTCAGCTTCATCCAGGACCATATATGTGACACGCCGCAGATTGGTGACTCTGCCAGCGTTGGCTGCTAAGAGATCGATCATCCGACCTGGAGTACACACAACGATCTCTGCCCCACGCTTGAGGTCGGCAATCTGATCCTTGATCGGGGCACCACCGTACGCGCAGACAGCTCGCAAACCCAGCGCCTTCAAGAAAGGTTTACAGTCCTTGTGGATCTGTGTGGCCAATTCCCGCGTCGGCGTCATAATCAGGCCGATAGGGCCTTCCATATTATCCAGCGGTCTCTGGTCTTTGATATGTCGGAACATGGGGATCAAAAATGCAACCGTCTTACCAGACCCAGTCTTGGCAACACCGATCACATCCCGCCCGGACATGATGGCGGGAATCGCCTGTGACTGAATCGACGTGGGACTATCGTACCCCAGTCGGTCGATTACATCCAGAGTTTGCACTCCCAACCCACACTGGGACCATTTTTGTACCGGTTTCGGCACATCCACGCCTCGGACTTTGATCCCATCTAGTTCCAAACGCAAGCTGGCGACTTCCTCTTCAGACATTTCCGCAACATCGCTGGGTTCGGTGTAGAACTTCTTTCGGATGGGCTCATACTCAATCTTCTTGTGATCAACTGTGGGGATATCCTTCTTCTTCTTCGCTTTATTGGCAATAGCGAGGAAATCGTCGGCATCCCCATCGCCGACGGCAGTTAGATCCACATCGTGCTCATCACCAAACAGGGCCTCTGGCTGCTGTTCCTTGGCCTTGGAAAACTTGGCGCCAGTAGCTTTCTTTGGGGGCTCGGATTCCGCTAATTCGGACATGAAAGCATCCAAAGGATCTATTTCCTCTTCTTCTTGAGCATCCACATCCATCTGATCTGCCTGCTGGTTCGAATCACCGTTCGCTTCGACACCATTGGCATGGGGAGTCTCGCCGTTCGACTGAGACGCGAGAGCTTCGTTCTGCAGCCGCTCTTCCCGTCTCTCCGCAGCAGCCCGCGCCGCAGCAGCATTCTCCTCCTCAGTTCCGCCGTCTTGCATGTCCACATCGTCGTCCTCGTCTGCGACCACCTCCGTACTTTTATCAGCATCGTTGGTTTCCTCTAAAGGAGGGGTTGGTAGTTTCTCTAGTTTTCTCCGCGTAGACTCCTCTTCACCGAAACCCAAGGTTTTCGTTGCAGATGACTTCTCGTTGTCACCCGTTTGCTTGGTGCCTAAACCAAATCCACCAACGTTGGCTTTTCCTTTCAAGGTAGCTGTTCAGGGTTGTCAGCACAGAGATCAATGTAAGCAAGCATATATGGGAAGGGCGCACATGAAGATTTGTTTGTGGTAGTAGGTTTGGCTGCTTGTACTTTAATATTGGCGGGTGTAGAGTTTGCGGACGCTTTCGCGGTGGGCGGTACAGTCACGTCGGTCCCCAGCACGGACGAAGTGGCTGGCGCCGGAGAAGGTGCTGCATTCTTTGCAATCGCTTTTGGGTCGAATTTTCCAGCATAGCCTGTGGATGGCGAATCCCCCGCGGGCGACGCAGTGGGCTGTGGAGAACCAGCAGCCGGGGCTATACCGGATTTTCGGTCAATTTCTTCAAGAATATTCCTCGGTCCTGACGCAGCTGCCTCCCGCTGTTTGCGCTCCTTCTCGGCGGCTTGCTTTTGTTTCCAGGCTTCCAGTTTAGCCAATCGTTCGGCTCTCTTCTCCTCATCTGTAGGGGCAGTGGGGGCCGCCGGTGTGGATGGTTTCGACGGCTGCTTGATGTCAGCTACATCCAGGGACTAAGATGAGAATCTTCAACGAACCTCGCGAGATCTCGAATCTCGAGCACGATCCCGGCTGTCATCCCGTCTAGACTTGTACTTCAAGTCAGCAGAATCGTCTCTCCGTCTGCGAGCCCTATCGCGGGAGTCATCTCGCCTGCTCCGATAATCCCTATCGCGGCTTCGTCGACGGTATCCTCGATCGTCATCTCGGTCTTTCGACCGACGTCGGTCGCGAGACCGATCGCGTCGACCCGGGCGGTAGCTGCTATCATCGTCGCGTCTGTCTAACGAGCGATCACGTTTCCGGTACGATTCGCGGTCGCGATCACGGTCACGATGGCGTCTCTGGATAGCCAAAAGAACGGTTAGCCGCGCACAACCCAATAGGGGAAAGTTGACCGGGACCGACGACATACCTCAGGACTGCGGGATCTTCGATAGCTCCTGCCATCGTCCCGTCTACTCCGCTCATAGCGATCATCATCTCTGCGACTGCGTCGGGAAGAAGAATATGTGCTGCCTACAGGTGATGGTGAGCGAGTATCCCCGTGGCGAGCCATTGTTGTAGGCCAACGATGAGTGAGTATTACTGGGACCCAAGACAGCTCGAGCACGCAGAGAGGATAGCCGGATAGATATTACCCTTCCATAAACCAGGTTATCTTATGGGATGATATGCGATTGTAACCGTGCAGATCTGGGGAGAGACAGGACGGTTGGATGCGATGAACCTGGGTTGGTAGTAGATTTCGACGTTGGCTTTGGGCGACTCGGACTGGGGAAAACGGGCGGCCGGAGGCAAAAGGTTTATCGCGGGCGATATCACACACGTGACTGCCGCACTATCATCTGCGGTCACGTGGTAGTGCCTTCCCGATTCGGCCGACGCCAAACAGACCCCGGACTGGGCGATGGCCTGAGGCCCCTATCCGTACCTGTGACGCGACTCTCTTCCCGCTTTCATCTGGAGCTTCCCTGCGGCTCCGTTCCTGCAGCTAATCACGCCCGGCTATTGCTCTCCTACCGCAGGGCCTCCTCGTCATCCCGTCCACATTGATTGATAAATTTTATTGATCTTCCTGTTATCTTTCTTTTTCCTTCCATTGTCCTGCTTTAACACCATGCCCTTGAATCTGGCCCGACGCGGCGTGGGTGCCTTGCGACACCTGAGCTTGAGCGACACTTTCTCTCGCCCCGTCTGCAAAACAATCGCCCAGAGCCACGCCAGGCGCATCTGCTTGGCTGCGAACAATCGCCCTTTCCCGAGCGGTCGCCATGTTTCCGCGACCGCCGTGCTACCCAAAACACTAGCCAACGGCTACGCTACGAAGAGCTCGTCCGAGGGAACTGCCAAACCCACCGAAGGCAAGAGAACGACCAGGGTCAAGACGACCAAGACCAAGACCACGGTTAAGAAGACGAAGAAGCCGGCCAAGAAGGTTTTGACCGAAGAGCAGAAGGAGGCGGCCGATGAGAAGAAGAAGATCCTGAAGTTGAAGCAGCTGATCAAGGAGCTGAAGGAGACGGCCCTGACGCCGCCAAAGAAACTCCCCACTCAACCTCATCTGCTTGCTATTGGCGAAAAGAGGAAGACGCTACAGCGAGGACCGAATGAAACCATGCCGGACATGTTCCGCAGGGCTGTGGAACTATCCCGATCGATCACTGCGGAAGAGCAGCAGGTATGCCACGCAGGCCCCCTTCTCCGTTGCCCCATGACTTATGCTGTTATGTAGAAATTTGCCGCTCAAGCAAAGGCCAACAAAAAGGCCAATGAGACTGCGCGCGAGGAGTGGATCAAATCCCACACTCCTCTCCAGATCAAAGACGCCAATCACGCGCGCCGGAGACTGTCGCAACTCACGAAAAAGAAGGCGGCCCTGATCCACGATGACAGACTAGTCAAGAGGCCTAGCAGCGCGTACGCTCACTTCCTCCAGGAGCGCATTCGGAATGGCGACTTCAAGTACATGAGCGTGGTCGAGATCGGCCAGCGCACTGGCGAGGAATGGAAGGGAATGACCGAGTCTGAGAAAGCGGTAAGGCTGCACCGTCGGTCGCCTGCACTGTCTTGGGCTGGGAAGCTAACATGTCCGTCTCCGATCTAGAAATACCGTGACCTCGAAGTGGCCGACAAGCATCGTTATCACCAAGAATACCTGGACGTATACGGTGAAGAGCCCGGCTTTATCGCCAGGGCCAACAAGGCCGAGGCCTGAAGATGGTGAATGTGTTCGATGGGCAGGGCTGGATTGGTGTGTTTTCGGGTTATGAAAGTCCTGGTGTTGTCGTGGGTTGATCTATGCAGCGGGGATGACTGCTGAACCATGACGGCCCAGGCTAGTCCTTTCGCTTTCCAATTTTTCCTTTCTTCTGTTTTGCTTTCCTCGTGACGTCCTGTATTTTGTCTTCTACGATTCATTGCTATATGATCTTGTTTAAGTATTGCTGTTGTATGTGGCTTAACAACGCACGACTTGTTATATAAACCAGTATATGCGTCTCGCCTCATAAACACATGGAAGTGGTATCACATTGACTACGACCTAGTATCTCCGACCAGAGATCGCAGTGATCTCCCTCTGGACTTGGCTGTCCAGATCCACGGATATGATATCCGGGTGGATCTGACATATCTTGATTCTGTGGGTGTCCTTCGCAGTAAAGTCAGGTAGTCTGGGGAAATACCCGGTCGGTTCCCTGGTTGTCGCGTATTCTACTCTTTTCGAGCCTGGAGGCGCCATCCGCTGGTCCACGACGAATTTCCCTCTCACGATCTTTTCCCACAAGTGGCACCACTCGAGAAAAGCTGAAGAGGATGGATGCATTGCTGGCAAGCTGGATCCAGCGCGAAGGATTTATCCTGGAACAGGCTAGGGCCGGTGGAGCCAGTTGCTGGCAGTGATACCATATAATACCGTGTAATACGTACGTACTGAGTAAAAGATGGAGGCTGGGATTGTCAGCTTTACATAGTTCCATAACTGTCTTTCAAGGCTATGAAAATCCACTGCAAAAGTTATTATTATCGCATTGCTGTTAGATCTGTAAGAACGCTCCAAACAGGGCTGGCTGGCTGGCTGGCGGGCTGGCTCGCATAAACAGTCCGATCTGCAATTGCAGAGTCAGTGTCGTGGGATGGCTTCCCGGCTACGTGGCGACCATTGAAGTTATCAATTCATGTATGTAGCTCGCCGAGACTCGCGCCGGGTGCCTGGCATTATTTAATGCATAGCATCCCACTTGATGCGTCTGTCGTTACACCACTGATGAGGGTGTTTTATCGCTGGGATCTAGGATTGGGAGTAGTCTCCTTGGCTGTCTCCTACCCTGGGGTCTGAAGGGTGTATCAAGGAGGATGGGTGTGTTTGAAGGAGTTGCCCCGTATTCCTCCTTCTCCTCCTCTCCTCCTCCCTTGTGGATCCTGGGATAAAGAGAGGGGTTGAGGGGGAACAGAGAGATAGGAGACGGGGTAGGTTCTTTTGCAACCCGAGTGCGACTGGAGTTGGCCCTGTGGTAGATATCAATCAACACATTCAACGCATGGAATCTCCCTCACCAACAGAAGATGTATCCTGACTCCAGGCAGCGTGGCATCGATCGTAGCACCGCATGTCACCATGATCAGTTCACATCTGCCAATCGTGTGTAGTAGACGATTTCAACGCCGACGGGGTGGATGGCATTTCCAACTCTACTGGCTACCGGACGTCAGGCGATATGGACCCTGCGGCGCTTGATGGCTTTCGGCTGGGGACACAGTGTCCCACATCGGGATATAGAAGACCGTTGCGATAGAGATCACGAGTAGAGCTCTGTCTTTGAGAAGAGATTGGTTTCTTAGTGAAGAGTGATGGCGATGCTGAAATTATAGCGTGTCGTTGAACACAGGAAGACACCATGATTTAAACTGCATAAAAGGTCATTGGAACTAATTAATACGAAAATATCATAGCTAATTTAGATACAGAGTATCTAAAGGTACATTATCTACTTTCTTGATTGAGAACCTAGCCCAGCCCCTCAATCCGGCCTCGGTAGCTCCTTGAGGATCCTGGCTCGGGCACGAACGAGGTTCGAGCGTATTCAATGATATAATTGAACCGGCCTGGTAGGCTCGGCTTGAGATGATCTGCATTTTGGCACGTTCATGCCTGGTCTTCAAGAATACCTGGTAGTATATGGACGGTATTGAACGTTACCCGAAGAAATACAGATTCCGGGAGGTTGGGGACGATCATACCCGGAGGATGAAGAGAGTGGCGAAAGAATCTTCTGACAAAAGAGAATCTCTGTCATGACTAACTGCTTTGGCATTCTACATACCATCCCAGCTTCATCGGGCGGTTATGCAGAGTCGTTTGGGTCGTTTTGAGGGTCGAGGCTTCACCGCATGGAGTGACTCATCGGGGGATGTCGCAGTTTAGTACTTCCTCGTGCGGGATATTTCGGTATCAATAAAGAATAAATAAACAAACAAACAAATCAATAGAGGAACCATGTTTATATATAGTAGTAAGCACTCCACCGAGTAAGATTATCCTGTTGTTCAATGACTGCCCGTATCATGACGCTGAATTCCGTGCAGGTAACAGCGGCTACCAAGATAAATCACCCTTCCAAGGGGATCAAGGTGTATTGGATCAGACCAACCATCCTTCGCTGATCGACTCCAGGTCAGAGCGTGAAGTATCCCTGGAGGGACAGAGAATGGACGAACGAGGGGTAAACCAGACATGGAAAAGAATGTCCAAGAAAATCCGATCCGTACAGAGCATGTAACTGAATACAGCACTAGCCTGCATCCAATGCATTCTCATCCTATCTGATCCAATCCCATTCTTTCTCCTCCACCGATCTTCATCACATCCGTCTCCCCTTCATCCTCTCACCGCCCCCTCAATGGTCATGAGCATCTTTCTATTCCCATTTCCCACCTTGAGTAAATAAACCCTTGCTTCAACTTTCCGCTGGACCGTTCTCTTCTCGCGATTCCTGCTGCTCTCCTGCATTCTTGATATTCTCCTCCCGCGGTTGTCTCACCTTGTTTGCTTTTTTCTCCCTTTTCCCTCTGCAAATTCCGAGTTTCGTCACTGTTGGATGGTGTCAACCAGCATCATCGTGCTCCACTTCTGAGCATTGTCCACCTTTCGAGTCACTGCTGTTATTTTTACTTTTTATTTTTTTAACTTTTATTTTATCTTTCCCAAGGGAAAACTTTTCGTTCCCTGGACTCTTCTATTCACGTCACCTCTCACTTCTTGAACCCGCGGATATCGCCGAATCCTTCCACAGCCTCAAAACAGAGGCCGAGACCGCCAGATCAATGCGCCTGCGCTGTTGACCCGCCGGCCCGCGTACGAAACTCACGGTTCCTTTCCCAGCAATGGAGGCGACGTTGCGCCCCGTTCACCCGGATGGATTCGGCGCAATTGCCAACGAGGTCCCGTACCCCGGACCAATGCCGTTTGTGGACCACGAGGCTGTAGGGCAGTGTATGAAGAACAAGAAGAGCCTGGGCAATGGTGTAGTAGTATGCTTCACGTTTTCTGACCTCACGCGGGAAACATCCGACCCGCGCTAATCAATACAATAATAACCGGACAGACTTCTGCGCGCCTTTCCTGCAAGGCTCTCCTCGAGGTTCTCGCAGCTGAACTCGATCTCCGTATTTGCGATTCACCGCCCAGCTACGGGACGCCCCCGCCGTCTTACGCCGATGCGGTCAACGATCTCCCCCCGGATTATTATTCTACGAGCGCGCCTCTGGCCCAGAGGAAAGACCTGCGACAGGATACTGCCCCGCAATGTACGGCAAGGGACGCCAAAAGCTCGTCTTCGTCGTCGCCCATAGATTTCGGAACCCCTACCGGCATTCGAGAGCATAAGAAGAAGAAATCACAGCCCAAGAAGCAAGCGCCAGCGCAGCGAAAAGATTCGCCCCCACCGGACGACGGCGATAAGAAAGACGAAGGCGCGGACGAGGATCAAAACGGAGGCGATGCCCCAAACGATGCAGGGGGCGGTGGCGATGGCAACGGTGATGGTGACGGTGGGGATGGCGGCGGGGAAGATGACGACATGGACGCGTGGAATACAACTACCACCAAGAAAAAGAGCAAGAAGAAACAGAAAGAGGAGGAGGAGATGAAGAGGAAAGAAGAGGAAGAGCGGCTGGCCAAGGAGGAGGAAGAGCGAAAAGCGCAGGAAGAGGAGGATCGAAAAGCGAAAGAGGAAGAAGAGAAACGCGCGGCTGAAGAAGCGGCTGCGCAGAACACACTTAGCTGGGCTGATGATGCCGACGGCGGCGATGATTCATGGACTGGGTTTGCGACTGCTGGAAAGAAGAAAAAGAAGGGCAAGGTATGTATCGTGAGCTGACATCCATCTCTCCGTTTAGAAGCCTAATCCACTATAGACTGTCGACCTCCTGGAGCCGGACCCCCCGTCCACCTCCTTCCAAGATGTGAGCCTTAACGACGCCGCACCCCAGTTGGACGTGGGGTTGGATCCTCCCAAGTCCGCGGGGACTGGTTTCAATTTTGGTGGATGGGCTGGCAGCAAATGGGGTTTGGATGCTCTTGGGGGCACGAAAGATGAGAAACCGAAGGAAACCAACCCTTGGTCATTTGGCGGTCCGACTGACCTGTCAAAAGCCTCGGTTGGATTCGGCTTTGGTGGAGGATTCGCAGACCCTGCCCCGGTCGGTGGTGACAATGCGGCCGATGATCAACAAGCCGACGACGACTGGGGCGGTTTTTCGCCTGTCGGTAAGAAAGACAAGAAGAAGAAGAAAGGCGTCATCGAGGAGCAACCCGCTCCAGAGCCCGAGCCAGTACACGCACCTGAAGTAGATAATGCTTGGGGGTTTAGCCTTTCGAAGAAGGATAAAACAAAGGCGAAGAAAGAGGCCGCCACTGAACCTGTGCCTGAAGAACCGGCGTCTAACAATAAAGATGCAAAATCTCCGGAGATCGCCGATGACGACTGGGGATGGGGCACGTCTACGAAGAAGAAAGATAAGAAGTCTAAGACAACCGCCGTCGAAGAGCCACCCGTGGTTAAAGAGCCGGAGCCGGAGCCGGAGCCTGAACCTGAACCAGAGCCGAAAGCCCCCGCTGTGCCAGACGATCCTCTTTATGAGAATTGGCATGATATCTCAGCTAAGGAGCGGAAACGACGAAAAGCTTCACTGAGGAGCAAGGGCCTTCCCATACCCGGTGAAGGTTTTGAACTCCCACTTCCTGGAGCTGAGCCTGCGCCTGAGCCCGAGCCTGCGCGTGAACCTGAGCCTGAGCCTGAACCGGAACCTGAACCTGAGCCAGAGCCCGAACCGGAGCCCGAGCCGGAGCCCGAGCCGAAAGCCCCTGCTCTACCAGATGATCCGCTCTATGATAATTGGCATAATCTCTCATCTAAAGACCGGAAGCGACGCGAAAAATCACTGAAGAGAAAGGGCCTTCCCATACCCGGGATAGACATTGAGATCCCTGTACCTGGAGCTGAACCCGAGCCTGCGCCCGAACCTGAACCTGAACCTGAGCCCGAGCCCGAGCCCGAGCATGAGCCTGAGCCCGAACCTGAGCCCGAGCCGGAGCCAAAAGCCCCTGCTATACCGGATGATCCTCTTTATGAGAATTGGCATAGTCTCTCATCTAAAGACCGAAAGAGACGAGAAAAATCGCTGAGGAACAAGGGCCTTCCCATACCCGGGATCGATATTGAGATCCCACTACCTGGAGCCGAGCCTGAGCCCGAACCCGAACCCGAGCCTGAGCCTGAGCCTGAGCCAGAACCGGAGCCGGAGCCGGAGCCGAAAGCCCCTGCTGTGCCAGATGATCCTCTTTATGAGAATTGGCATAACCTCTCATCTAAAGACCGGAAACGGCGAGAAAAATCACTGAGGAACAAGGGCCTTCCCATACCCGGGATCGATATTGAGATCCCACTACCTGGAGCCGAGCCTGCGCCCGAACCCGAGCCAGCGCCTGAGCCTGAACCAAAGCCGGCTCCTGAACCCATCTCCGATCCTATCATCGAGCAGCCAGACGATGACAACTCCTGGGGTATCTGGAATTCTTCGAAGGATAGGAAAAAGTCAAAGAAAAACACGATCGCCGAGGATCCCCCACCCCCTGCGCCTACTCCCCCAGCGCTGGGTCTGGACCCTGAACCCGAGAGAGCCACTCTAGCTATTGAAGATGTGCCAGCGGACCCTGTTTTTGATGAAGTTGATGCCAAGCCTAAGAAGAAAACAGAGGAGCCCCCTAAGGCAGCAAAAGGGTTTTGGGCATCATTTGGCGCAGCCACCATGGGTAAATCCAAGACTACCAAGAAAAAGTCGGAAGAAAAGCCTCCCCCAGAGCCTGAGCCGCAGCCAACCGAAGATCTACTTCTTGATGTAGGGGATGAGCCTAAAAAGGATGAGGCGCCCCCGCCCGCGCCTGTCGCGCCTGTCGGGGATAAAGAGCCGCCGGCAGCCGCGCCGCCAGCTAAGACACCTGCCACATCAAAGCCCAAGTCAGCAGCCAAACTTTCTGTTGCTGAACGCATCAAAGCTCTTGAACAGGCCAAAAAGGATCGACTGAAAGAGAAGGCTGCCGAAAAAGCGAAGGCCCAGGAAGCACCACCACCCCCTGAGAAGCCGGTCGAAGAGCAACAACCCCCTCCTGCGCCGCCAGAGCCCAAGAAAGTCTCTCGAGACTCTGTGCCTGGAAGCTTTCCCGACGCGTTTGATGACGATTTCGAGGAGGTTCAGCCAGAGCCGGAACCTGAACCTGAGCCTGAGCCTGAACCCAAACAGCCCGAACCCGAACCCGAACCCGAGCCGGCCCCAGTCTTGTCAAAGAAATCCAAGAAGAAAGAAAAGAAGAAGACAAAGGCTATCGAGCCAGAGCCTGTGCCTGAAGTACCAGAACCCCCGGCCGAACCCGAACCCAAGCCCGAGCCCGAGCCTGAACCTCAGCCTGAACCCGAGCCGGTCGTATTATCAAAGACTGAGAAGAAGAAAAAGAAGAAGGGCAAGGTAGTTGAGCCCGAACCGATGCCTGAACCAGAGGCAGAGCCGGCTGCACCTGAGGCCGAACCAGAGCCAGCTGCGCCGGAACCGGGGCCAGAACCAGCACCAGAACCGGAGCCGGAGGTTGCTGAACCTGCTCCAGAGCCGGAGAAGCCTGCGAAGAAGAGCAAGAAGTCCTCCAAGCGAACCAGCGATCGTCCGTCTGCCGACCCTCCAGCTGAAACTGCTGATCCCGAGTCAGGCAATGCTGAAAGATCGGCGAAAAGGGAGCGCGCCCGTGCAGAGCGCGCAGCAGTAGCAGCCGCTTCATGGGGTCTCTGGGCCGCAACGCCCCCGAAGAAATCTAGCAGGGATATCAAGCACAAGGGAGAACTGGCTTCGCCGGTGGCTAGGTCGAAATCGATGAAGCAGCCTAGGACGAGGGAGGTCGAGATTGACGCGGGAGCGTCGTCTTCTTCCGAGAAGGAGAAGCGACGGGAGGCGAAGCACAACCGAGCTACGACATTCTCGAATTTCATCCTTGGGACACCTTCTCCTGCGAGAGCAAAATCGACGCGCCGGACTGGTTCCAGGCCAGTGTCTAGACGACCATCCTTCGAGGTGAACGAAGCCGGACTCCCGTCGCCACCTCCGGATGAAAGATTCCGGGTGTCTGATAAGGCGGCCAGAATGATGGGCGTGGATCACTCTGGGTCAAAGAGAGAGCGATCTCATCGGACGCGGAAGAAGCCTGGTAAGTTCTCTTTCTTCCAGTTCACTGGTTCAGCCCTAACGACTTCTAGGCGCTCCCGACCCATATGCCCTAGATGATGATGACATTGTTATGGTAAATCGTGACGATGTCGATCCGAAAGGAGACTCTAGGGAGTCCAGACACTCGGGGAGAAGGTCAAGAAGAAAGGTAAGAACCACTTAACAAGCGCACTATCCCATCGTACTAACTTTTTTCTTTAGCCGAGGTCCCGAGGTGAAGACCTTCAGGACGACGGGGTGATGGTTGATGCCGACCACAGCCCCAATGGAGTAGATGTACACTCGGGACCTGACGACATCGCATTCGTGGAGGCGCCCCGAGAAAGACGTCTCAAACGTTCCAGTACCGTCCCGAAGAAGCCCGAGCCAAGCGGCTTCATGGGGTTGATAGGGTCCCTGCGGAGAAATACTCGACAGGAGCCACCCGAACGTCGCAAATCCCGGTCTCGCCGCGACGACGACGCGAGATACGTGACAGACCCGGAGCGGGACGATGTCCGACGTCCAAGGCGAGACGAGAAACGAAGACGCTCTACCCGTCCGGATGTCGACGGCGAGGGCTATGCCACAGATGCCCCGCCAACGACAACCACCCGCGACATGGATAACAACGACGCCGAAGCTCGGCGAGCAGCGCGCCGAGCAGCGCGGCGTTCCTCCCGCCAAGGCGATTTCGACCCACCGCTCGACAACGAGCAGCGAGAACTCGAAGAACGACGAGCGAGACGGAGAGAACGACACCGAGCCCACGAACGCGCCATGCAGGAACGACAGGCCCAAGAAGAGGAAGAAAGAGAATACAGACGCCAAGAAGAACAGCGTGCTCGCAGGGCGGCCCGCGAAGAGCGTCGAGCCAGAGAGGAGCACGAAGCCCGGGAAGCAGAAGCCCGCGCCGAAGCGCGAGCCGCAGAGCGCCGCGAGCGGCGCAGGCAGCGCGAATCCGAATTCCACGAAGCCGGGGGCATGGACCCGCGAGCCAAGCGACGTCTATCACGGGCAGACGACCGCGGGCCCTACGGCGACGAATACCCCTCCTCACGACCCCGTCGCTCGCACAAATCAGGAGACGAGGGCGAGAGGTCAAGACGCCGAAGGTCAAAGGTCCCAGCTATGCCACCGCCGATGATGTCCGGCGGCCGCAAGGAGAAGATCTCCTCGTGGGTCCACTCCCAAGCGACGGAGCCGCCCGAGCCCCCGCCAGTCGTGCCAACTGTGGTAGACGTGCTCCCTGGTCCAGGGGACCAAGCCAACGCGCACTCGATGTCTTCGGACGAGGAAGCCCGTCGTGAGCTGCGCCGCAAAGCGCGCAGACGATCTCGGTACCCCGGGATGACAGACGAGGAGATCGACGAGCTCCGCGCTAGAAGGCGCGAGGCCAGACGAGACGAACCCAAGAGCAGCTCTGGGAGTGGTGACTACGAGCGTGGTCGTGGCATGCGGCCTTACGACCGCTATGCTGCGTCTCATCAGCAGCAGCAGCCACCGCCCGCTGGTTTTGGCGGGAAGATGCCGGGTTGGTTCAAGAAACTCACGAGTCTATGATATGACATTATATGGTATTGGGATTTGGCCACTTTATATGATGAGACGACAGTATGATGATATATGTTTATGACAGCAGATTTTGATGGTTTTTGGAGTGTTTGGTTTGAGTTGGTGCGATATTTGTGGCAGTTTTGCGGATGCGGCTTATATGTGGTTTATCTCGGTAGTTAAGGTTGGGTTTTTGATGACTGTATGATTAGCTATGATTTTATTGAGATCAATCTAGATTGGTTATTATGATGATTTGGCTTTATATTCTCGATATATAACCGAATTACGAGTTCATGGGATCCTAACTGTCCGATAACAATTAAGTTGTCTCGGGGGCAGATAGTACATACGAGTATCTCATCAACATGTCAGTCAGTATATACAAGCTGGTACCAAAGTGCATAGATACAATAAACAGACAGTATATAAATACAAAAATCTACAAAGCAGCCCGCCCCCCAACTTCCTCCCCACCACTATCCCCAGCTCTCCTTTCCCGTCTATCCTCAAGATAGAGCCTCCCGCCTTCATAAAACCCAAGATAGATACTCATTCCCAGCGCCGTCCAAAGCGAGCGTACCGCCCCGCCTCGGAAAAGACCCTTGAATCCCTCTTCCCTCCAGATCTGTCGGCCCATGGAGATCGTTCCCTGGCGAGCAGCTTTCTTCATCAGGTCTTTCTTTCTCGTTTCAAGCTCAGCCTTTCCGCCGCCAGATGAGCCAGTGGCACCCAACATCATCCTCGTCTTAACGACATCAATAGGCGTCGTAACGATCGAAGAAATCGTCCCTGACACACTAGCCGCCAACCCCGTTAACAGCGCTCTCTCGACAATGGGGTTCAGCCGTCTTCCTCCTCTTCCCCCATCTTGACCCCCTCGCTGCTTCTGCAGTCCTAACTCCCGCCTAGTCAATACCCCCTCCCTCCAAGAAATCAGTCTACCCTTCACATACTCCAATATCGGAAAATTCAGCCCCGTAGCCGGTAGATTGCGTCCCACGAGCGCCGTGTACCCGCTCCAGAGCTTCCACGGCTGGTGTCTGAATTTGGAGAGGACTTGGGCTGTGGCGCCTCTAGCTTGTCTTGGGATAGTAGAAGAGGAGGAGGAAGAGGGAGGTGGAGGAGGAGATCGGTTGACGACTTGTGCGTTTTGCTTGATTACTTCTGCGGGGGTGAGGATCGCACAAGAGACTATTTCTGCGGTGGAGGAGGCGATAGCGTGGACTAGGGGGGTGGGGAGGGTAATTGGGAGGTTGGACCTGCGGTTATGAGATGTCGAGGAAGAGGCATTGCCCAGGATGCGTTTGACAGCTTCGTAGGTTGTGAAGAATGCTCCTGCTGAAACTCTCGTGTCAGTAGTCTCGTTTACTCCCGCTATGCTGTATGCTCATGTTTGGTACGGTGGATGGAAGAATACACACATGATGGAATTGTCGCCAACACGACACTCCCTACACCCTGGTACACGCCTCTGAAGAGAACGTTCTTCCGGATTGCTCCCGTGCTTGCATCCTTGTAGAACTTCGTGTACTCCGGCGACTGGATGCGTGTTTTGAGCGTGTCGAAGGGGTAGACGAGGAAGTCGACTGATACTGCTGCGATGGCGCCTGCCTTTGTTTGTGTTAATTGCGTTAGTTACTACCTTGGTATTTTGTGGTTGTTGGTTGGGATTTCAGTCTTGTAGTTGTATAGGAGCACGGCTGGGTGGAGGGAAACTCACGATCCAGACGTCGAGGTGGGTGCCCATCTCTTGTGGTTCTTCGTTTAAGATAATTCTCTCTGTTGCTGAATTGTTGAGTGAACCCTAGGGAATAGATACAGTCTAGAATAGAACTGTAGCTCATACTGGCTGTTCTGTTGCATCATTCTGCCTCCTTATCTAATCTCCTCTTATCGGATATGAGGTCATCCAACATATGTCACGTGAGATATCGTACCCTATTGCGAGATTAGGGTTCAGGAACGGCAGGATCGCCGCCCCCATACCCAGGAAATAAATACAGTATACGATAAACAACTAGCAGTCATAACCCGTACTCTATTCGTCAATGAATAAGCAAAGGAGACATTAACAGTGAAGATACATAATTTTTCCTTCTTACGCCGTAAAGGTCATGCATGCAATTCCCAGAATCCCCACACGTAGATAAAGCATCCTCGTCCAACCACCACTCTATTTCGCGAGCTCCCCGGGCATCAGGTTGCCCTTGACCGCGAACATCTTGCTCGTCGTGGCCGACACGAAGCTGTCGACCTGGCGCGAGTACTGCTCCACCTGGCGGCTGTTGAGCATGGTCTCCAGGCGGCTGGGCTCCTGGGGCAGCTTGAACAGCCGCTGCCACTCGTCCTCGGGGAGAGGCGGCTGCTTGAGGGTCGCACGGCTGGCGTTCTCGGCCTTGCGCTTGGTTTGCCAGGCAGTGATCTTGGCCTGCTCGCGGGCCAGCGACCGCTGGTAGTACTGGTAGTTGTTGGTCTCGGTGTGGTGCGTCTCGATGCTGTCGAGGAGCAGATCGCAGTTCTTCTCCAGGTAGGGGTCGATGCTGAGAGACAGGTTGTCGTAGTTGGGGGCCAGGAGGTTGTCCTTGACGAAGGGGCCGGACTCCAGGGCGGCCAGGGACGGGGGCAGCTCGGCGGGCGCGGACACCTTGGGGCACTGGAGCTGGTGGATGAAAGAGGTGATCAGGTGCGAGTTGTGGATCTCCACCGGCAGTTCGACGAAGATGTCCTGGTATCTCAAGTTGGACTTTTGCAGCCTACAGCGATGTTAGACAAATAGGGGGTGGAGGCACGGGATATGTGGGGGCACATACTCCTCGGTGGTGAACTTGTGCTCCTTGAACGCCGCCATGAACTTAGGGGACAGACGGAACGCCCGCAGGCTCAGGCTGCCCTGCGCACTGCGGCTCACGTCGTGAACCAGGAAAGCGGTCTTCTCGTTCATCTCCTTCTGGTAGAAGAACTGGTTCTCGATCACGTTCATGTTGACGAAGTTGCCCATGTTGGCGCTCGTGTACCAACCGACGTTGTTCGCGTCGACGTTGACCTCCCGAAGCATGCGGATCATCTCCGCCTGGTAGGCGACGTTGGCCTTTGCGCGAGGGGCGGCGGCGGCCGGGTTGGGCGGGATGTTGTCAAAGTGCGAATCCTGGGGCATCTCGACGACGGGGAAGGGAAACGAGTTGGTGATCTCCAGGACACCGTTGTCATCCATACCAACGATCGAACCGGTCGCGGTAGTGGGGAAGGCCTGAGAGCCATGCTTGATGATCTTCATCACCACCTAATCG
Organism: Aspergillus neotritici; assembly: GCA_023619815.1. Lineage (NCBI taxonomy): Eukaryota > Fungi > Ascomycota > Eurotiomycetes > Eurotiales > Aspergillaceae > Aspergillus > Aspergillus neotritici. The sequence continues at coordinate 731,104 of JALZYL010000005.1, read as the reverse complement.
CGAAACCATGAGTATCTGTCTCGATTTGAATGGCGGGGGAGGCATGTTTTTTTGAGGGCTTACCAAGGCCTCGACCTTGACGGCCGTGAGGGGGACTTCTTTCCTGTCGGAGACTGTTAGTAGACCATTCTGCAGACTCATTCGATATTCTTCCAAACACTTACTCCGCCATGTTGGGTATATGCGGTCCTAGGAATGTAAGAGACGGCGTGGTGGTTGACAGTCGGCCACGGTTTGTGTGGATGGAGATTTGATCAATTTCCACCGCCTCATCCCCAAACGGGTTAGCGTGCCAAGACCCATACGACCGATCGGCTTTGTCTCTGGACTCTCTTCCTCTTCCCATGGACTGACAACTCTCGACTGATGATAGTTCAATCTATGATGATGCAAATATGTTCATGCTGCGACTAATATGTGGGCTAGACGCAGAAGTTCCAACATCAGTCAGGCATTCTCAATTGGAGCACAATACCATGCCGTTTTATGGCGCCTCCGCAGTTTTCCCACTGTGTTATAGGCTAACCACCAAGTCGTACTAGCACATTATTCCCCCTCCACCATCTACAAACATCTCAGGACTCACTCATTAATCAAACAAAAAACCAAATCAAATCTGTCAACTAATCACAGCAATGTCCACAGAAACCCTCTCCTACGGAGACCATGTTCTCCAAACCATAACCATCCACCAGCTTCCCCAAGCCCACAAAGAAGGCCACTGGGTGGTGTACGTTCATCACACAGCAGCGTAAGTAAGCAGAGTTAGCTAACAGCACAACCAGCCTCATTCACGGCGGCGCCTGGCGCGACCCAACCCAAACCGCGACAAACTATCTCACTCCCGCCCTCGCAACCCTCACTTCTTCCTCGAACCACACATCCACAACCCTCCCCCACATCGCCGGCCTCGCCTCCATCGAGTACCGCCTCAGCCCGCACCCAAACCACCCTCAAGACCCCACCTCGACCAGTCCGCAAGAATACCGCTTCGCGAAGCACCCGGACCCCATCCGCGATGTCCAGGCCGCGCTGGCCCTCTTGCAGCAGAAGTACGGGTTCGGAAGCCGCTATATCCTCGCCGGGCACAGCTGCGGGGCAACGCTGGCGTTCCAGGCTGTGATGGGGTCTTTTCGGAACGATGCCGGAAAAGAGTACGAGGGCCCCGAGGCGATACTGGGCATGGCTGGGATCTATAATCTTCGGTTGTTGAGAGATGTCCATGTGGATATCTCGGCTTATCAGGAGTTTATTGAGGGGGCGTTTGGGCAGGATGAGGCTGCTTGGGATGCGGCGTCGCCGGCGGTGGTGGAGGGTGCCGGGGGTGTTCAAGGTGGATGGGGATCCGGCCGTTTGGCGGTGTTGGCGCATTCGGATGGTGATTCCTTGGTTGATCTGGGGCAGAGGGGCGCGATGGCTCAGTCTCTAGCGTCATGGGTTGATGGACGGCTGCATGGTAAGACTAGGTGGATTGAGAAACTCTCTATTAAGGGGGAACATGACGAGGCATGGGAAAAGGGAGACGAATTGGCGGGTGCCATTGCTTTCACCGTGGCGAGGCTCCACACCGTAGACTCCTCAGCAAATGACAGCAATCAGCCCTGAACGGGCGTGTCTACGCATACGAATAACGAGGCGACAGAATTACATAGCGCATATTCAGTACATACAATATGAAATGCAAATTCTCATACCAAAGCTCCCGTTGAATTCTGTCTGGAATCACAAAAAGCAACAGAAATCAAAGGAATAGGAAACCGGTACACATTAGAAGGAAGGGGAAAAGACCGGCCATTCCAGAACTTCCAACGCCACCAGTATTCATCATCGTTGCTTCAGAGTACATAAAATATCAAGTCAAAATGCCCGTCATGCGCCCGGTAGGGGGGGATAAACATTAATCAAAAAAAGAGAAGAAAGACATAAAAGTAACTGAGATCAGTAGACATCAGGTCAAGCGCGGCGACCGCACTTGTGCATGTGCAAGAAGATAGTGGCGTGAAACCTAGGAACTCGGCCCGGGGTCAAACTTGGAACAGATATTTCCTTAATTACCTAGATCCATCCGGCCGGACGCAGCGTCTCCAGCGACTTTTTCTTTCCTAGTACTCGAAGTCGAGATTTCCTCCTCGTCCTCCTCGTCCTCCTCCTCGCTGTCCTCTGCGAACCGGGTTTCCACGCCTGCGTCGCGAAGGCGCGCTCTTGTCTCTTCACGGTACTGGTCCTGCCAGCGAGCGAGCGCAGCCGGTGCATGGACACGGAATCCAAAGATCCGAGGTTCGTAACGACGGGTGCTCTTTTCAGGAAGCAGCGCGGGGTAGACCTGGAACATCATGCTGTGGAAAGAAGACCCGAAATAGGCACCATCAATGGAGCCATGACGGGACGACTTGGGGTTGTAGATATCTTCGCATTTGGCACAGTAGAGCCGGACGGTACTCGTATTGGGGATGTCATGTTGGCCCATCGGCAGGAGGGGGTGGCCCTCACATAAGACTCGGGGGCATTTCCCAAAATCGCACTTTTTGTACTTATCGAGCTGCAGAAAACGTCAGCCTGTGTCCCGTCGAGTATCTCCCACGGCTTCCGATCACATACCATCTTTGCCAGACCACGAGTGGTCACAATGTATCTCGCATGCACAAGTCCGTAGAGGTGGCGTGCTGCTTTCTCGATTTGTTCGCGGAGCTCGTCGCCAGCGTCCAGGTCGAAGACATCGGTCACAAGATCCAAGGCATACTGATAATAGGGAACCTCCGTGTTCAGGCCCGTAAGGTTGAAGCGATCGGTAAGGTATTCTTCGTCGATCTCGCAGAAGTACTCGTTCCCGCGGGATGAGATAAACTATCTGAAAGTTAGAAGCCTGCAGAAGTCGAACGAGAATCGATCGGATAAAGAGCCAGAGAGATGAACAAAAGAGACCCAAATCTGGTCAAGCCGTGGGGATCACTCCACCATTGCCTGATCAGATGATCGGGCGGGCAACGACATAAAACGCGATCCAAATGCTGAAATCTTGTACACCACACAACCAAGTAATGCTCAAATCCATCACACCCGATGCGGTTGAGACAGATACTCAGCCGCGATGGCATTGCGAGGCATATGGAACGGAACGACGGTGCCCAGGCGCGATTTCTCCCCGGTTCCCCTATCAAAAATCATACATACCCAATCTCGCCAATAACTGGTATAATCACTATCCGTCTCACTGTTGAAATCTTCCATCATCTTGTCGAGTATTTGGCCCAGCGGGGGCGGGGGATCGGATCGTAAGGTAAGATTATTTCGGGTGCTTTGCCTGTAGCAGTTGCTGAGAGGAGGGATGGATCGGCCCAGAGCAGGAGAGCCCCCAGAACTGTACAGCTGGAATAATCTTCCTCAGAGCGTCCAGCAGCGCACGGCTAAATAGAATGGATGTAGAAACGGGCCAACTTCCGTTTGAATATTCGGGGAGACACAGAGATGCCCGATTGGATTGGTCTGGTCAGAATGTGTGTTTCTCCATTCCGGCCGCTCTCTTGTTATCAGTGGATCGTCTACTTGCGGTTTAGCGCGGGGTTGGCGGTGGCTTTCTTCGTGTGTTTTTACACCGCCTTAGCGACAACAACTATACTTGGGATATCTTCATCTCCATCTTATTTCCAGCTTTCTTTAGTCCAGTCGCTACCACATACGGTGGATGACGGTACGATGATGGCACAGCTATCACCAGTCAAGCATCAACTTATACCAATTTCCTCACACTAGAGCGCACCCTAAACACCCTCCCCAATATACTAACTATGTACAAATAGCCCTTCGGGCAGAAAAGAAGGAGGATACGATGGTCATCACGATCGGGGCCTTACAGGGGCGGGTTGGCGTTCTTCACAAGCTGCTCGAAGTAGGCCTACAGTCGAAATATTAGCACAGCGATCAAAAGGCAAGGCAACTCCCATGAAAACATACCTGGAACCACTGGCCAGCCTCGGGAGCCGGCTTGAGGGCATCTTCAAGCCCACAGTGGGCATCATAGCGCTCAGCAGACTCGTCCGAGGTGCCATCGCTCTCTCCGCCAGGCTTTCCCCAGACGAAGGCGTCAACAAGCTTGTCACCAGTCTCGGTGGTGGGGCGCTCGCCAAAGCCGGTGTCGATGACGTTGCACCAGTCGCCCCATTCAATCTGGCCGGTGGGCTGGTGTCCATTGCGGCCTGGAAATCGGTTAGGCACAATCCCTTTAGATCCGTACGGGGCGCCACTTACCAGTGTCGACGATGAAGTGGGCGTCAAATCCATTGGCCTTGAGCTGGGGAGCGAAGTTGTTGATATAGCTCTTCTCATCGCAAACCTCGTTCTCAGAGGTGTAAGACGGGCAGGTATCAGTGGAGAAGGCGTTAAAGTTGGCCACGTTGGTCGCCAGTCCGCGAACGGAAGCGGGAGACTTTGCGTCCTTGTAGACCTGGGCAAACATTTCAGCGGCAGGGCCGATGTTGGCCGGCCAGCCCAGCCATCCGGCGTGACCTGTGGTTTACATCAGCGATGTTATCCTAGGATCGGAAAAGCCAAACGATGGGATCACTTACCAGCATCGAGATACATGGACACATTAGGCAGGTCAAGGTTGGTAATGGCATAGTTAGTGCACTCCAGATACGCATCCTTCGCATTGGCACACTTGGGCACATCCATGTTGGTGATCAGGTTGCCCAAGCTGTCCGGCTCTGCGCGACATTAGAAACTCCCATCCGAGTAGTATTCAGACTATCAACTCACCGATGATCAAGATGGTCTTCACATCAGAATACTTCTCGAGAAGCTCTCGGATGGAATCGATGTACCCCTTGTACTTCTCCACGCCGCCCTTATCGATCGCGAACTCTCCGTTGGAGGCCAGAGCGGCACAGTCACGGTCAGGCAGATCGTAGACAACGAACTGGCCCGCAATCGGGGGGTTGGCACCCTTGTCATTCTGCGCTTTGATGTCCTCCAGGAACTCGCCCATGGTGGGGACTTTGTCGGCCGTGTCCCTATATCGAACCATCAGTCTCTGTCTATACTGCACCGGTAGATCTAGACACCACATACAGCCAGTAAAACGAGGGAACGTTCGCGGCAGCGCTCGCCTGCTCGGCCATCGATCCAGTCATGGACGGAATAGCCGACTTCTCCACCTCGGACTTGTAGTAAGGGTTCACAAAGAGGTCGACACCCTCGTACGGATTGCCAGTCACAGCAGGCGGGCTAGACGTGGCAGTGGGCGACCCAGTGGGCGTTGGGCTGGGGGTTGCAGCCTTAGGAAGTGCCTGCACAGCAGGCAAAACGAACGGCAGAAGGGCCCACAGGGCCATGTTGCTAACAGTCCTCATGATGGGTAAACGAAAGGAATGCAGTGTACAGTGTATACTATATACTGTCTGTGGATTGTCAAAGGGAAGAAAAGAACGTTGGTCTGCTTGAAGTCCGTCAACTCGAGTCCCAACGGCGGTGATCCATCTGTATTTATACCCTCCTCGCGCCGAACTCTACACGATCCTTCACATAGAACCTACCACCAATCGCTCCGTTCCGAGTCCAGAAAAGCCAAGCCAGGCGGATAGTCAGTCAGTCAGAAACCCGCCCTGGCTAAAAACGCATGATGCCATCCGTCTCCCTGGCTAAAATGAAACCGGCCCAGAGCATGGATGCATGCATGCATGGACTGGCTGCTATTGCTCGCGCACGGGTCGCATGTGGTTCGACGGTCGAGGATTTCTCCAGTACGGCCCGACATATGTAGGTAGTTAAGCAATTAAAATGAGGTCAAGACGGACCTTCCGTCCTGGAATAGTGCAGAAATGGGATGATCGTCATTATACTAGACTATACCGCTGCGACTCGTCGGCCCATCCTGGCCGGCTGTAAGTACGCCTGTGATTTTAGGCCCAAAGATCATCATCCTTGATGATTTGCCTCGATATTCAACCGTGTCCGGGGCGCGAGCTCGTCGATCATGTGAATCACTTGCCGTCAAACTAGATGCATTTTTACAAAGTGATATTGCTTTCTACAGGGAGCAGAGGCTTTGAGAATAAAAACACATCCTATATATCCATTCGTATCCCCAAACTCCACTATCAAGCCCTAACCAGCCATCCAGCGCCTCGAAACGCCCAAAACCACCCCATCAATAACAACAATCTTCCTGCAATAATAACAATCTAATCTCCCCACCTATTGAAGATGACAATGACAGACCCCCATGGGGTCAACCAAATCCTGCACGGAATTGACATTGCGGGGGTGAAGAAAAAAGTTCCACTATTTAGGGCTAGCCTTGGAAAAAAGACCGGTTTCACATATAGCGGGCCCTCGATGGACATTTTAAAGTTTTTCCGCCTACGGGAACGAATGCCGCTCGGCTTGTTCCTGGCTGTTGTGCCTGATTTGTGAATGGGCGTTTGAGGGGGTGGATATTATTTGTTCCTTGAGGTGGGTATGCGGTGGTGTGGTTTGGGGAAGTCCTGGGTCAATATGGGTGTTTGGTGACAAGGGGAGAGGGCGGGGTTGACGGTATAGCGGGCCGGGTTCCCATGTGTCCGTGGATTGAATACATCGGGATCAAGGATGACTTGCGTGCTTTTCGTATCTGGAGTAGTGTAACTTGCTAGAGAATGTGTCCGAAGTATATTTAGGACGTTATATTCAGTACGTCTATATTACGAGGCATATATATTTAATTGAAACAATATATTTAGTTATCAAGACAATATGAAACAACTGGGTACTTGACAAAGGAAATGAAAGAATGTTCAAGTTGGTTAGATATGCATCTCAATAATACTGTGCAGCACGATCACATTCTGCCAAAAACCGATGTATCCCTTCGGTGGATCCATATCCGGAAGTACTTGGCACGCCAGCACTCGAGGTCTCCGGGAAAAGCGCCCGATCGCCAAGCTCACTGATGTTGATGCTGGAGTATTCCGATGGGGATGAGACCCATGGGTTGTCGTTGAACATTGCAACATCCTCAAAGCTGAGCTTGCGTGCTGGTGATGTCTCCGAGTGGCTGTCCGTCATCATGGCCTCCCAGTCAACCTCGTCAGGCTTTTGAGTGCAAGACGGCTCTTCCCGATAGAAGTACTCCTCGGTACCTGGAGAGGCGGGAATGCTGGGTGCAAAGGGGAACAGAAGGGCGAGCTCGGCGCCGGTGCGAAGGTTGAAATCCTCGTCCTGCACGATCTTGCCCCGCTGGACACCGACCTCGTCGCAGAGCCGCTCCACGGTGGCTGCATCACAGCCTGGAAACCGTACCCGTATTGTAGATCGATCATGAAGTAAAATGGGCAAATCTCCTAGACTTGACAGGCGCTTAAGATCATTGAGGATGGCCGCCAGGTCCTTGAGAGCGCGCCCAAAATCGGCAGAGAGGACATCCAGGACACCGTCCGACTTGAGTGTCGCGGGTTCCACTGTCCCAGACACACCAAACTTCTTCTCCAGGCCAAATGCCGTGATCGTAGGAGACATCTGGAAGTCGACAAAAGAACCAGGCGCTGTGCGGGGAATCGAAGTCATCTTACGTTCGGCCTCGTCTTGAAGCGCACTAACAGCCTTGTACTTCTTATTCCCGGTGACGTGGTCGACACCATCAAACCGAGCCTTCTGCCCCGACAAGAAGAATGCCCGAACACCGACTGAGACATTGTTGATGACCTGCGCAGGTGCCGCTGGGCCATGGGAGAAGTACCGAGCTCCCCCAATGCGGCCAGCGCCAATTGTGTACCCCCCGGCGGTACGGCCCAACGTACCACCGGTCAAATTGGGACGCAAGGTCGAGGCAAACGGAGCGCGGGAGGTCAGTCGGCTGACATTGGCTGCAACACGGGACGGCTGGAAGGTAGCACGTTCACCCTGTAGTCCCGTCTGGATGTACGAGATGAAGGCGCTTCTAGCACGGGTAGAGAAGTGACGGCTACGAGCCTGGCGAATGGCAGCGGCCTTGTTAATTGGCTGTCGGGGGTTAATGCGAGCATAAGCTGGTTGGTAACGAAGTGTGCCTTGTTGCAACTGTTCTGGAATCCTCGACCTGATGGCCTTGGAAGCCTTCTCATAGGCAAACCTATAAATAGTGGAGCCGTCAGATAAGAGGATCCGCAGGAGTATATGGAAAGTGACTTACCTAGCTGCTCTCCAGAATTTGGGGAGCAGCAGGTGCCCACTGGAAGGAGGCATCCTGCTAAAACGTCAAGGGAAATGAATCTAGCTGAAGAGATGGTAGGATGATGACTCCTGGGATGAATCAGACGGGGGAAATGGAGAGGGGAAGATGACGGAGTGGCGGCAAATTGTGGCGGTGCATCACCTGACGCCACGTGCCACGCTGAGGCGCATATGCTTAGTCATCTCGTGGATGCTTGTGGAATTAATGGAATTAATTAATGAAGGTTCATTGTTGACATGTGTTTCTAGTTTCTACCATCAAATCGAATATCGCAAACATTAACAATTTTATTTTTTGAAAAATCTATCATCTATTCATCGGGGGATATCATCATGAAACAAAATTTTACTCGTCATCGCCGAAGAAGACCTTGATGGGCAACCAGTCGTCACCGCAGACCTTGAAGCGGTCCTTGAGGTTGTCGAGCTGGTTGATCTCATCGTCGGTCAACTCATAGCCGTCAAGATCGAAGTTCGCATCAATGCGAGACTTGCTGACGGACTTGGGGATGACACTCCAGCCCTTCTGCAGACCCCAGAGAAGCAGGACCTGCTGGGGGGTTCTGCCCTTCTTCTCAGCGATCTGCAGGAGAGTGGGGTCCTTGTAGAGGGGCGAGTTGGTGGAGCCCAGGCAAGAGTAGCCGGTGGCGTGGATACCCTTGGACTTCAGGTAGGCAACCAGCTTGGGAGAGGGGTTGTTGGGGTGCAGCTCAATCTGGTCGACGGCAGGGACAATCTTGGTGGTAGGGTGGTTCAACAGCTTCTCCATGTTGGTGATGCCGAAGTTGGAGACACCGATGTTGCGGACCTTGCCGGTCTCGGGGAGCTTCTGCATCTCTTGCCTGGTTCTTGGTCAGTTTCTGCTAGGCTAAGGCCACGAAAAGTCGAAGGTATTACACACCAGGTCTTGATGAAGTCCCAGTCGGGCAGGTGCTTCTTCAGATCAGTAGGATCCGTCGAGCTGGGCCAGTGGACCAGGTAGAGGTCAACATAGTCGACACCAAGGCTCTTGAGGGAGGAGTCAATGCCCTCCGCAACGCGGTGGTGCCAGGGGTTGTCGAGCTTGGTGGTGATCCAGATCTCTTCGCGGGGAACGCCCGAATCGCGGATACCCTCGCCAACCTCATGCTCGTTGCCGTAGGCAAGGGCACTAGAGCGGTTCGTCAATATAGGTGCGCCAAAGGGTTGGAAGATCAAAATGTGACATACGTGTCGATGTGGCGGTAACCTCTCAGCAAGGCATTCTTGACAGCCTCACGGACTTCATTGGGCTTGGACTGCCAGGTACCAAGGCCAATGGCGGGGATCTTAGCACCGGTGTTGAGGGTGAAGGTCTTCCTGCAAGCGGAGAGCGGCAAGGTTAGCAATTTGTTTTCACTCTTGCGCAGTCATTTGGGCGAGAATCGATGCAGACGAGAGCACCAAAAATTAACCGATTCAAAGGCAATATAGCTAGAGAAGGCAAGATGGGGGCATTCAATCACTTACTTGGTGTGCTCAGCGGACGACATTTTGAGTGCTTGAGAGGGCAATGGAATCAATCAATTCAGAATTTGACAATAGGTTCAGTCAAGAAGAAGACGACAGAAGGGATGCGCCGGAGGCTTTATACGCCACCATGGTCTCGCACCCCAAGCACACCACTGGAGCGAGGGGCGGGGAGCATGATGTCGACTGAGGGGCAACTAACCCCAACTATGGGGCCCTCTCCTTAACTAGCAATTACCCGGCGGGCGGTTCCATTTTACCCAGCGTAGTACTCCGCGTACTCCGTGCTGCGTGCTGACTTTTATCTCCGATATCTGTCGAAGCCTCGAAGCCATTGGATTTTACGATGGGCTTTGAACATTAGATACGCAATTCCTGAATATCGAGGTACCGTTGTTGACTGATTACCATTCCCAGGTCACAACGCTGAATTGACCTTAGCCTCCGTAACTATACCTACGCCACCGGTGTCTAGACCTATGTCTAAGCTTACCACATACCTCATCGGAGTTTAGAGACCGGTATTTTGCCTAAAACTCCTACGCCCCCCACCGGGCATGTGGCGGAGTCTATTATAGGCCAGTCGTCATACATTTGGCCACAGTATCGCCTTTACTTTTACCGCTCTGTTCTGCCGCCGTCTTCCGCCCCACTGTGGCTCCGTAAACTCCGAACACGGTTCGAACAACTTTGGAGAGGTGTAATATGACCCAAACCTCCTTATGCCAACGATCTTGCGATCCACGCATCTATACAACATCTATACCAGTCTGAATTGTTCTAGTTGGTTGGATTTGCAGAAGCTTGATAGCTCCCCGGTGTCCGAATCAACTCCATTCCAAGTTCGGACCTTCCCCTTCATCAGTGAGGCAACGATCTTCGCTGCCAACATCCTGCGCGCGAGCACGACAACGAGCTAGCTATTTACTCAATCCGGAAAACTGAAAATGTCGTCAGGGTTTGTGTCCGCGGGGACAGACCAAGAGCCAGTAGAACGCGACGAGGAGTGGCTTCGCGTGCAGCGCGAACTGGAGGAGGAGCGGCAACGAAAGGCCGATCTGGGCAAGCAAGATGGCGGGAAAAGCTTGTTTGAGGTTCTCCAACAGAACAAAAGTGAGTTACGGCATATTCCAGGGAGACTGTCGTGGAATCGCGTGCTTTGGGATACCCTGGGTTGACATGTTAGGGTGATGTTGTTCCGGCAAACAGTGGCCAAGCAGGAAGCTTTCGAAGAGAAGATCAAATTGAAGAATCAGTTCCGTTCGCTGGATGAAGATGAGGTCGAGTTCCTTGACTCGATCATGGAGTCGACACGGGCCCAGGAAGCTGCCGTCAAAAAGGAGACTATCGAGCAGCTCGAGGTGTTCCGCCGGCAACGGGAGGAGGCAGAGAAGGCCCTTCTGGAGGACAATACCGCAGACGTCGTGCCGACAGCGGAAGGGGAAGACTGGAAGATACCGGCGCGTAAGAGGCGGCGCGATAAGAATAAGAACCTTCTTATCCCGGGCAAGAAACGAAAGTCCATGGGCGATGGTGCTGAGGAAGGGGCCCCTTCTAAAGAACAGAAGTCGGACAAACATGCAGATGAATCCAAGGGAAGCAATGAAGGCAGCAGGGAGTCATCTGGCTCAGCCCCACCCGCGAAGCCTACCGTTAAAGAGGCAACAAAGTCGACAGGTCTAGAAAACGAAACATCAAAGGAAGAAGAGAAGGCAGACTCGGGACAATTGCAAGCGAAACCAATCGCCCAACCTCCGTCTACTTCTCTTGGCCTAGCTGGCTATAGTTCCGATTCGGAGTAATGTGTGATCTCCTCGTCAAATATCCGAGTACGACATGGCCCCTTCTGGCCAATGCTGTCTTACACAATTCCAGAACCTACCAAAGAACTTCGACCGGCAGAAGCATGCAGGTTGACCCTGTCGTTAACCGTGATCCTACAGTACACAAGGCTACGACTCTAATTGTACACCCTCGTGTTTCTTATGGTCATCACTTGTACTAACTCTCACATGACAATAACAGCTGTTCTCTAGCTACCGCAGTGCACAGTTCCGACATGGGATACTTTGTCTATTTTCAGTTATCACTGCATGGCATACATTTTATTCAATTAAGGCACACGAAATCCAAGAACTATTATATACTAGTAACCGATAATTTCCCTCCAAACATCTCCTTCATTCCACATCTTTCTCTCACTTGCTTGACTTCCGGTCCGCCTCCTCTATCTCAATAACCTGGCGTTTCTGCTCCTGTTCCATAACCTTGCGTTCCAGGTCACGAGGGACGTAGTCCTCCTTCTTTGACCCCACCACAATCCACGGGGAATTCGAGAACAGATAATTCATCTCTTCAAGGGGCAGCTTCTTGGTCTCGGGCAACAGCAACCAGAAGAATACCGCATTAGTGAAGTTGCAGATGATGAAAACAAAGTAGTACCGGTATTGGACGCTCTCCATCGCAATAGGAGTGACTTGGCCAATCATGGTGTTAAAGGCATAAGAAGTCATCGTGGCAAGTGAAACTCCCTTGGCTCGTGTTCGAGTATCGAACACTTCGGCCGGGATGATCCAGCTAAGCGGACCACACGTGCAGGAGAAAGAAAAGTTATAAAGCCAAGTCATGATGATGAAACCCCAATGAGCTCCCGTGTTCTCAACCTCCGGTGGGAACCGAGCCAACAGCGTGCAGGCAATGATGAAAGTGACCATGTTTCCGAGGTTTCCCCAGATCAAAGTCCAGCGACGGCCGAGCTTGTCGATGAAAAGTATGCAGAGAAACTGTGCCACCAGGGCGATGATGGAGTTGATCGCTTGGTATTGGAGCGTCTTGTCACCCGTGATGCCGATCTGCCCATAGATTGTCACGGAATAGTATCTGCAAATAACTCGCGATCAGCTTTACTTCTTCCGCTTTGGTCTTACTAAAGCAGTGTGTCCTTACTGGATCGCGGATACACCGGTCATCTGCCCAGATGCCTGTAACGCGCAGCACAGGAATAGACGGCGGAAAGAAGACCGCGAGGTGAACAGCTCGACATAGGACTTGGCTTCGTTCTCGTGCTCGAATGTGATGGTTTCCTGGATTTGATTATACTCCGCCCGAACCCAGGCATTGTTTTCGTCACCGTGGGCATGGAGTCTGGCGAGAGTCTTCAGCCCCTCTTCGTGGTGGTCATGGTCAATTAACCAACGCGGAGACTGCCATGGGTTAGCCCTAGAATTGGACAGACGTTGTGGATTCCTCCTACCTCCGGGAAGAACATAATCAAGATACCCAAGAAGACTGCCGGCGCAATCTGCAACCCCAGCGGCACCTGCCACTGGGCATTATTAGTTGGAGAGAATCCGATGTATGTGCCATATGAGACCCATGCGGCACACAAGGATCCCACACCCAGCATGAATTGTTGCAGGGCGGTTACGCGACCTCTTATGTCGGGGTGGCAGATTTCAGCCTGGTACAGGGGGATGATCATAGTCAGGAAGCCAACCCTACATCAGTCAGAACGTGTATTTCCCTCCGAAGCATCCTGGGAATTACCCGAGACCCGCTAGGAATCTTCCACTGTATAAATACTCCACTGTCTGTGCTCCCGTCTGAAGTCCGCCGCCGAGGCAGAAGATGATACACCCAACGGTGATGGTCCATCGTCGACCCAGCTTGTCACCACTGGGACCTGCAAACGCGGAACCGAAAAAGGCGCCTGCCGTGAACATTGACACAACCAGTCCACTATGTTATGGTCAGACTTTGTTCCGGTCACTGATTATTGTTGTTTCAAGCGGAGCATGGAAAGAGGGCCTTACGTCTGCGTGGTGTCTGCCTCAAACTTCCCCTTAAAGGATGCACATGCGATCACTTCTGCAATCACACCCAGATCGTCTGTGGAGAACCTTAGTTATGGCATCATGAACTGCGTGGCTGTGTTTCATACATCCGTAGAGGAACGACCCGAGGGAGGCGAACACGCCGACGAGAAACTTGGGAAATGTCAGTATAGACCAAAACGGCTCCGCAAAAAACCCTCGAGTATATACCTGATACCATGCTGGAGACAGACGCATCTCGATCGCACACAGTTGGCTGATTCGAATGTCTTCGACGAGTCCTGTCTAAAGACGTCTGACAAACGGGGAAGAGCAGCTGAGCCCAGGATATGCGTCGCTTTTAATACCAGATCCGGGGTTCGGCTGGCCCAACCGAGCCATGCCCCTGGGGACGAGGTACACAGTCATACTCTCTCTCTCCACATGGCATAAGTCCGACGGGGTCATTGCCCGCGGAGTGTCTCCGGGGCCATACCATCGTCCAGGCCATTCCCTCAAATCCTCCAACTTTAGCACGGGGCTTTCCTGTAAACATGACACGATCCATCACAGCGCAACAACGAATCAAACGACATCCGGACCCAATCCATGTCCAGCCACGTCCGTTGGCGGCAGCTAGAGTATGTTAACAAGGGTTGGGAGAGGGGGCAATAAAATGTGCATCTCAACTCGGTAATTGACGGAAGATCCTTTTGGCACGGACAACGCCTTCCTGGACTAAGGAACCGGCGCCAAAGTATGTTATATCGCCCCCGGTCTTAGCATCCGTTGAAACATCTCGTGATGCATGTTGCTTGGCTGCGTCAGGCACGACCCCGCAGGGGAATTTCCTATATGATTCCGGCGGGGCCGGTGGACATTATAATTACGGTCTGTGTAGACGCCTCGGCCACATCAACGATTATTTCAAGGGACTCGTTCGTTCGTCTACCCATTGGACTTTCTTTGTGGTTTTACACCAGTCATCGATCTTTTTCTTTCTTGCGAATATCACTTCCGGTGTCTTAACACGCCACTTATCGAACCCAATGACCACCTACACGAAGCTTAGTGGCGCGGAGACGCCTGGGATCTCCGTCCACTCGGACCGGCGCATTTCCAAGATCAACCCCAATATATATGCTGGCTTCACGGAGTATGTTCATTATTGTTCTGCTTGGGCTGTAACTATGAGCTAATATGGGGTGGCAGGCACATGGGTCGCTGCATCTATGGGGGTATCTATGATCCTGGGAACCCGCTGTCGGACGAGAATGGCTTCAGGAAGGATGTGCTCGAGGCTTTGAAAGAGCTTAATATCCCTGTTGTCCGCTACCCTGGCGGTAATTTCATGGCAACTTACCATTGGATCGATGGCGTCGGCCCGAAGGATCAGCGTCCTTCACGGTAATCTTCTCTCTCCTCTTTTTATTTTCGTTTGTTTTTCTCTGTCGTCCTATGACAATCATGCGGTCGCAATGATGATATGTATTTTCTGACAGTCTTGAAGCCCTGAATTGGCGTGGTTAGGGACGGAAACAAACCAGTTCGGAACTGACGAGTTCATGAAGTGGTGTGAGGCGCTTGGAACGGAGCCCTACTTCTGTTTGAACTTTGGAACAGGTAAGGAACTTCAAACAGGCTACAGACGGATGTGTTACTGACTATCAGATCCAGGCACCCTAGATGAAGGTAACCACGCCTAATATCTTCTACGTTTCAGTCGACTAACCGACGTCGTCTAGCCCTTGCCTGGGTCGAATATTGCAATGGTACCAGAGACACCTACTACGCCAATCTCCGACGCAAGAATGGGCGTGAAGAACCATATAATGTTTGTCTTTCACATTCTACATCGCTTCGTATACTAACGCTATGATTAGATCAAATACTGGGCCCTGGGAAATGAGACATGGGGTCCGTGGCAGGTTGAGCAGATGACCAAGGAAGCCTACGCACACAAGGCCTACCAGTGGGCGAAGGGTAAATAGTCTTCTCTCCTTTACTGAAGAATTATCTGACCGTTTATCTAGCCCTCAAACTCCTGGACCCCAGCCTGATCCTGGTCCTCTGCGGACAAGACGGCACGGCATCGTGGGATTACTATACCCTCAAGCACTGCCTTCTGCCCGCATTTTCACCACTCTCGACCAGCACTGTCCCCCTCATTGACATGCACAGCATCCACATATACACCTCCTCCTCATCCCATCTTCCCAACGTCACCGCCCCGCTCGCCGCCGAGCGCGCCATTGAGATCACCTCCTCTCTGATCGACCTTGCGCGAATCGAGAACGGGGTCCCACCAGACCAGCTCCGCCCCACCATCTGCTTCGACGAGTGGAACGTCTGGGATCCCATCCGCGCTGAAGGCAGCAAAGGCGCAGAAGAATGCTACACACTGTCCGACGCACTCGCCGTCGCCGTGTACCTCAACGTGTTTGTCCGCAAAAGCAAGGACGTGGGCATGGCGTGCATCGCACAGACCGTCAACGTCATCTCACCCCTCATGACGACCAAAGACGGCATCACGAAACAGACTACCTGGTGGCCTCTGTACCTGTTCTCCAAGTACATGCGTGGCTGGACGATCAGCGCGCACCTGTCTTGCGGGGCTTACGAGGGCGACACCTCGCCCAAGTGGGTGCGTGGTGTCAAGGACACGCCGTGGCTTGACGTCAGCGCGACATTGGGTGAGGATGGCTACGTCAACGTCGCGGTTGTCAATATCCATGAGGAACAGGCCCTTGAGACGAAGGTTGATGGGGCGAGTGGGGAGGTCACCGTGTTTACTGTCACTGCGGACAGTGTCTCTGCTACCAATATGAAAGGAAAGCAGGAGGTCGGCGTCGCGGAGAGCACCTGGGATGGAAAGGGCTCGTACGTTTTCCCCAAGCACTCGCTCACTCTCTTGCGATGGAAGCAGGAGTAGATTGCAATCTTGGCTTCGTCATTCACGCCATGGTTTTGGCGGACTACTAGACCCTGTCATTGAAGGCTTTAATGCTTTTTGGTAGCTTAGACAAAAGCATCCATTTCCATTCATAACTCTATCGTCGTCCATGAAATCTCGTAGTAAGAAAATGGAGTAGAATAGTCATACATATGAGGCCAAAAAGACCAACAACCTGCCCGAGCATCGTAAACACCGTCCCTAACCATAATTGACATCCCGCACCGTGCCGTTCTCGTCAAGGTAAACGTTTAATCTACCCCAACCCCCAACAGTCAGAGTCCGCATTATTATCACCAGAAGGCAGAGACACATACCGGTCCGCCCTATAATCCATTGTCATGGCATCACCAGGTTTGCAGATCCGGTGCGACTGCGGGAGATCTTGTTTCGCGAACGACTATCGTGAATAGGCACTATTAGCATAAACAGTCTCATCGAAGAACTCAGATGAATAGCGAATAGAAAAGGCTCACATCTACACTACCAACAGCTTCAGTCGTGATCTTCTTCCCCGCAAGCTTGTTGAGCCAGTCGCCCTGATCCCCGCCAGGCATGGTGTTGTTGACTCCTGGGACGACGAGGGGCATCTTGTCTGTATTTAAATGGGATATTTCGTCGAAATAATGGTGTTTATCTTTCAGTGCAAGTTTCAGGTGGGAGTAAGAACTGGGAAAGAATTGAAGTTGCCTGATGTTGCATCAGTTATACAACCATCTGGCTGTGACGAAACGGTGGCGATGACGTCGCCAGGCCCCAAGGCAGCGACGATCGCTGTTTTCGGACTAGCCTGGTTTACGATCTACTTCTGATCTATATCGCGATGCAATGCGTTGATCCCTTGATAATGCTGGATGTTTCTCGTCAATACTTGATACGCCTGGCTGTGAGGTGGGTCAAAAAGAACAGTGACTATTTTCTTAGCAATATATGCGACTTCTAAATCGGCAAGGCGTTGCCTCACTACAGATATCAAACTGAGGAAGGCACGATGGCGCCAGCGACGCACTCTTCTTCTGAGGTTTTCCCACCACGTCTTCAATCGGATCGCTTCGTCACTAAATCATTACCATCTAGTCATATCCCTGTTTGTAGGGGACACTCTCGTTTAAACACGTTCTTATGGTTACAAATATGGCATAGCCCTATCACTCATTAACGGAATGCGACTTCTCATCCTGTTTACCATCGTTTCCTCCATACCTCTCGCACTCTCGTTGCCCTCGATGGCCAGACCAAAGGTTGGCAATTCACTTTTGGGGTTGATGAGCTTTCCAAATCGTCACTTTCTATCCCTCATCTCACCACATATATTGACGAAACGCCTCGTCAAACTGGGAGATCGCTCGGGCTTGTTTGAAGACCACATACCACAACGAACCAGAGGAATAGCCAGGATCGAGCCAAACCTTGATCATGCTGATGATTTTGATCCGTCCATACATTCCCCATCGAAGTTGGTAGAAGAATCCACAGAAAAAGAGGATGCGGTAGCCAAGAGTCCTGTACTCGCCAGAGCCAACCTGCCGCCGTCGACGACACCAAAGGACAATGATCCCAACTCAAACTGGATTTACAAAAAGGCTTCCCTCGCTGCTGCGATTATAGTCACTACATTTGCTGGTTTGGGTCTGGTCTTTGTTCTGTTCCTGGCTGTCAGAAAATGCAGACGGTACTGGACACGCCGTCACCGCAAAAAGATGGGTGATGCGGCCTTTAGATACTCCGTTACGTGCTTCAGCGAGGCCAATTCCAGCTGGAAGATGACCGCGAGTCGTGAATCACTAATGTTTGATGCAAATCCCTCTTCGGCTGTGAGATACCTTGTCGAGCAGGAAGAGGACGCGGTCACTCGAGTATTTCAGACGAGCAGTGCAAATGCCGCGTCCACCAAAGCCGGGGACCCGTCAAAGCGGTTATCACGCTCTGGAAGGTTGCCAAATACGGAGCATCGAGTATCTACGCACAAGCCAGTAGTCGTGTCATCGTCATTAAAGCATATCTCCTCGCTCAAAGCCGTTTCTGTGGCGGAGGATACGAAGAATAGCTCGCATGTCCCAGAAATCCCGTCGTCCGGTTTGTCGCCGCTGCTGGAGACTCCATCATTTGCCTCTGATAGTCTGTCACCGATAACTACTACCTTGACGACAACAACTTCAGCATTGACGAATCCGTCCAAAGATGCTTCTTCTAGTCTCGGGGTATCCCCGTCTATCTCCCCGCTCACCCTCCAGCCAACAAAATCCCCGCTGACACCGGTTTCCAGCAATGGGGCTAATTCAGGCGTTGCAACCTCGAATGTCGAGTCGCAAGGTGAGGGTAAAAAGAGACCAACGAGTCTCCTTGCAGTCGCATTCAACTCGAGTGTTCTATTCGGATTGCCGCCAATTGAGCAGATACCTTCCCTTCTCGACGAGTTCCAAGAGGGGATATAACACTTAAGCCTCACATGGACAAAACGTCTTGGGTGACTGTGTGTGTATGTGGTTGATATGAGGAAGGTATGCCGGGTTAAATCGGCAATTTTATTCTTCTGATTGTGCTGGGCTTTCTTTCATAAGGTTTCATACTAGATTAATTCGTTAGGAGAAAGTAGTATATGGAAGGCTCACATCTCAGGGAAAGCGATCAGCTAGAGCATCTACACTAATAGATTGCTCTAATGCTAGGCACCGCAGGATCAGAAAGCAAGCTGAATCCTCCTGGCCGAGCCTGGTCATGTCTCGTCCATTATGAGTCCCAGATGGTCTGTACATTAACGCAAGTGGCTCGACAAGAATACAATCAGATCAAGATAATTTCATAATGGCTGACATCTACATTCTCAAGCCGCCTGTCCACCCTCAGTAAGTACAGGTGGACCAGAATTCCCCTGGTCGTCGCATACTCGCATACGCATACATACATAGTTTTTGAGGAAGGCTGCTTCGCCGGGCTACGGGCTCACTGTTGGTCCACATCAGGTGTAAGATTGGGAATCCCAAGGATTCGGGAGTATCCACAGACGATTGCGGTAATCTGGGACAATTGACCACTGAGACTGTTGCGATTGATTATAAGGGAGCCTAGGATGCATCGGGGATAGATAGATCTCACCAGGATTGCAGTCGTTGCCTAAGAGATAAGCCCTTCTATTCCCCGTTTCCCCTCCTCATCTTCTTTCCCATTCCCCAATCACCGATCATCCCAGAACTCCTTGAGCCTTTATAATTGTCCAGTTAACATTTCCACATTTGATTATGGTGATCCGAAGCGAAGGGTCCCCGTTCACTGCCGAGTTCGATCTCCTCGTCCAGCAACAATTGGACAAATGGAAGGTTCCTGGGTTAAGCATCGCGGTGGTCCATGGCTCCAGCACATATTCCAAGGTGCGTCATCTCTTGAAGAACATGAACCCTAGATGGTTTCTGGGTACTGATCATTACCCAGGCATACGGACTCGCTGAATTTCCCGACAAACCAATGACCACGAGCTCCCTGTTCTCAACATGCAGCACCACCAAGGCGTTCACCGCAGCCGCTATGTCGATGGTCATCGACGAGAGTGAGAACACGCCAAACCCCATCCGATGGGACACTCCCATCCACTCTCTAATTCCCGATGACTTTGCGCTAGCCGATGACGCCGCGACCTTGAATACGACCATCGAAGACGCGCTGTCTCATCGGTCGGGGTTAGCGGGGAATGACGCCCTTATGAGCCGTGAGCCTTGCAACGCGTCAATTCAAGAGACAGTGCGCAAACTGAGGCATCTTCCTTTTACATTGGCGCCCAGAACCACTTTTTCCTACAACAATAACATGTACATTGTAGTCTCGCATGTCCTGGAACAACTGACCGGCCAGGACCTGGGCACTCTTCTTCGACGGCGGATCTGGGACCCACTCGGCATGAAAGACGTCTACTTTGACATCCAGGAGCTTTGTCGCTCGCCGACCGGTAAACGCCTCCTGGCTAGAGGCTATACATGGGACGAAGATACAAAGTCTTTCGTCGCAGAGCCGTACATGAATTACAGACCCACCACAGGCGCAGGTGCCATCGTGAGCAATGTCCTGGAGTACACCAAGTGGCTCCGCGCCATGATCTACAAAACTGGCCCTATGTCTCCACAGGGGCATGCTGCCCTGGTAGAGCCCCGCACGATCATCACCGACACCAGTGACGTTGTTGCGCCCTCGGCACCTTACCATGTCTACGGACTCGGATGGTTCGCGCACAGCTGGCGCGGTGAACCGCTCTATTGGCACAGTGGCAGTTGGGCTGGGTTTGGAATCATGGTCGGCTTTCTGCCAGGCAAACAGTTCGGGTTTGTCATGATGGGCAACACGATGGATGCGCGGAAGGCTGAGCTCGAGCTGTACTCGTATCTTCTCGACAAGCTCGTGGGGTATCCCTGGACTCCAGCACAACCTTCCACATCACAAAGGCCGTCATCATCGGACATCACATCACAATCAGAACCCATAGACAAAGCCATGCAGCGACTATTCCCATCGCTCCCCAGTCCAGCCATACCCCATTCCCTACCCTTGGAGAAATACGCAGGCAGCTACACCCATCCAGGGTCATCACTGATCACCTTCGAAATACGAAACGGCCGCTTAATAGCAGACTTCCGAGACCGAGTGGGAATGGCCCTGTTCGAGCTGCATCACGCCAGCGGGGAATTCTTTCTGGGCCACTGGTTCAGCGCACCGGGGAGAGGGGCCGCACAGGCGGCGTACATACAGGTCCAGTTTCGCGTAGACTACACTGGTACCGTGCTGTCTGTGGGGTTGGATTTGCAGGTGGATTCGAGTGCTGAGAAGCTTTGGTATCGGAGAGAGACTTAGCTTAGCTTTTGGTTTGTTTCTTGTCTGTCGGACATCTCAATCCTATCAAGGCCGCTCTGAAAGACCATGTCGCTATCCCCGATGAGAAATGACTTGCCAATATGATTTAACTAGCTGATATATCTTTCTGACGTCGTTGTCGTCTAGTCAAGGTTGTTAAGAGTACGTTCGAAGCGGAGTTGAGATGGAAAGTAGTAGCTTGGTGTATATTATCTCGCGTACTGTAAGGAAACGTATTCAAACGCTTTTATATCCAATTATTTCCAATCGAATCGCAATATTATCAAGCTTCTTCGGACCTCCAGGACAAAGAGACAGCCATCGCTGATCCCTAGGTACGCAGTAGGGTTAGTTAGAGCCACATACAAAACAACTATATATATCGTGTACACTTGTGCCTTGTGATTCCCACTCCCCTGCCTATCATTCAGGAGTCGGAATCTCCTATATCTTGCTCTCACTCTTTTGTATAAAGTCTTGACGCTGGATTATTCTGTGTTGTAATTATTTTTTTTCCTCCAAGGTTATAAGATCTACCTTCTCTCTAAAGCAATGTCTCATAACGTCATTCATAATTAGTGGTCATTGATACAGACACAAAGCAAACAACACAGGAAGAAAAAGAAAAGTAAAGGAATCGAATAAAGAAAAAGACAAATGAGAAACAGAAGTGCGCCGTAAGACTAATTCTACAGAAAAAAAAAGGGAAAAAAGAAAATAGGTAGAAAAGATAGTAAACATCTATATATTTTCACCCCTCGCTTTTATCCATCCCGCGCACTTCTCAAACACCGTTCAAGCCGCTTCCCCCTCTCCCTCTCCCTCACTAACGTATCTTTAACGAACGAGCGGAGCGCATCACGACCCATCTTCTCCCTCCAAGATGTCCAACCCGCCAGCTCGCCGACAACGACGTCCTTGTTCCACGTGATCTCGCGCGAGATGTGGGCGACTTGGGCCTCGGACTCTTGGACCTTATTCTCGAGGTCGCGGACGGATTTCTGCCGCGATTCTTCGAGACCGGGTAGGTTGATGTTGAACTTGCGGGGTAGGGAGGAGGACACGAGGGAGGAGCGCGAGCGGGAGAGCGCACGGGTTGAGGCTGAGAGCGAGGAGATGAGCTTGACGGGGCGGGCGAGCGAGCCTAGGATGGCGGTTGTGGTGTTGTCGATGGCGGAGAGGCTGGCTAGGAATTGGAGGAGGGGGGAGGAGTCGGAGGCGGAGGTGGAGAGGTATGAGGCGTAGCGCGCGAAGGCGTCGACATGGGCGGTTGGGAGTGCGCAGGTGGGCTCTTGAAGGGTTGATATGGCGGATGAGGCTAGCGAGACGGCATCTGCCATGTCGGAGGCGGCGTTGTGCAGCGCGTGGCCGCGCCGGATGACGCTGCGGGTGTTGACGTGCACGCCTCGCACTGCTTCCTGCGCGTGCGACACGAATTGCTCGGTCTCGCGCATGCCGTCTTGCGTTATTTGATCGTAATCGTCGGTGATCGACTCGGTGAGAGCCTGCGCTTTGTGCTGGGAACGGTCGGCCATCATTTCGGGCTGGAGCTCGGGCATGAGGATGAACTCCCAGAGCATTTCGTGGGTGGCGAAGGTCGGGTGAGTGAGGAGGGTCTTGAGGAAGCGGTCCAGCCTCTCTTGCATGTCGTGGAGTACGGAGCGGGATGGCTTGGAGTGGATCTGGAAGGGGTTGCGGAAACCAGAGAGTGACGGCATGTAGGAGGCGGGATGTTCGACGGAGAGCCATTTGGCGAGGTTTTCAAAGTCAGCGAGGCTGCGGCGGCAGGTGGTGACCGTGTATGTCGTTGTGGAGCTTGGCCCAGGTGTATTGTCTGGCTTTCGGTGCGGCGCACCGGATTTAAGGACGAAGCGGACAGTTGCATCCTCAACGAAGAACGACCGGACTACGGTGGTTATACGGCCCGATGGGTCGTTCGCTACCGATGGAGGCTGCAAGACGAGGATCAGATCATCGATGCGGTTTCGAACCTCGTCGTCCTTGGCGAGCTCCACGGCGGTCAACCCGCGGCTTTCTTTGAGATGAACGTCCACTCGGGGATCCAGGAACAGGATCCGCACCTGGTCGGTGCGGCCGTATTTGCTCGCCATCATTAACGGCGTGAATCTCTTGTCGTTTGTGGCGTTTGGATCGCAATCGCTCTCTCGAAGGATTCGAATGGTGATTCCTGGATCACTGACGATATGCAACAGTGTATTGCCCCTTGAGTCGACATGGTCATCAAGTCGCAGAGGTTTGCCATCCCCTTGGGATTTTTGGGCAGCTGTCAACGCATCATTTACCATGGCATTGTAATCCGGATGGTCGTAAGATCGACAGAGCGCAAAGAGTGGCGTTTGCCCATGCTTGTCATGTTGTGTCCAGGGAAGAAGCCCATCCAATCTATGCATCACCGATGGTGAGCTGAACAGATAGTGGGCAACTGTACGCCCATGCACGTCTGCCATCCCCAAGTACGAGGAAATGGCATCCTTGCCAGCTGAGGCGAAGAGATAATCAAGCAAGATATCAACTATCTCCGTATGAGCGAGCTGAACGGCGGCATTAAGCAACGTCGTTCCATCAGTATTCGTGTCTTCCAGAATGTCGTTCAACGGATAATACTCCTCGAGACTGAGCAAGTACCTCAAGGCATCCGCCTGGCGATTTTCCACCGCCATCATCGGGATAGAATCACCAGCGGGGTCTTGCGTCTTTGTCAGTGTCTCGATCGAGCTGTCTCCTTCAATAGCACTGCTGATGGAGTCCAGTGTGGTGGTTCGCGAAATCATCGAAACACCAGACGATTCAGAGAGGCTGCGAACATTCATTGACACCTTCTTGACACGACGTGGCGCCTCGGTGTGGGAAGATTCATTTGACCATGTCTGGAAAGGGAAGACATGTGAAAGTGGTGGAGCTTCAGGCGGCGGATTTTTAAGGTCACCGTTGCCATCAGACCTGCTACGCACGGGCAAAACCGTGCGGAAATGTTGTTCGGAGTCGTGAGTATCGGAATTGAAAAAGACAGACGTTTCGTCATGTTCGCTAGGAGTCTCGTCTATGGCCGAGTCATCACCATAGGGCTCAAGGATGGCTCTCATGTCAGCGACTCGCCCAGCTTTGGTAGCACTCCACAGGCGCCTATTTCGAATGCTAGACCTTCGGAGACCAGCCGAATCGGTCACTAGATAGGTGAGGACGCCTTCGAATGTACTCAAAGCGTAGCCCATCTCGCCGCTATCTACATCATCGATATAGATGAAATGCTGCATGTAGAGGAGTCGAGCTTGAAGATGCTTGACCTGGGACCTGATGACCACGACGAGCAACAAGGAAACTAACACGTCGGCATTGACCGTCACGACGGGCTGCTTTTCAGACGACGGTGAGTCTACTCTGTCATAACTTCCCGAATATGACAGAATCTTTACGGTCTCAAGCAAAGTGTTCAGCATTTCGTGGGGGTTTTTGCCATCCAGGATCTTCCGGAATTCTTCCACTGCCCTACCGAGTCGTCGCAACAGCTCTCTCTTGCCCTCACGGCCGCCTTCGACGGAGATGCCCACCTGAGAGACGTCTATACTCTCCATTTGACGTATTCGAGAGTCTAACTCTGTGTCCTCGGGCCGGCGAAATTTGCATAGCCGGGGGAAGAGGAGCGACTCGTGGACCTGCTCGGCGACATACCGCTCGATGAGTCGTTCCACCAACGGCCCCGTGAGATCTGTTGTAGCGCCCAGGTAAGACAATTGCTGCTTGTCCACTAGCCGGAATAGGTCGATCGCGGCTGTCACGGCTGTCTCGAGGCTGCGGCGCATCAAGTCTTCGTCGTCTTCGAAATACTCCTCGGAATTGAACGGAAGCCCATCCCTGCGAGACGATACTGAGCTCCGAGACGAAGCAACCTCATCGAAAGGGAAGTCATCACGGTCTCGTCCCCGCTCATAGTCATCAAAGGTTCTCGGCGAGCGGGACGGTGGCGGCGGCAACGGCTTTCCCAGTTCTTTTCCAAACTCTCGAAACAACCTCTCCAATCCCGGCTGCATCTGTCTGGCGATCATGGGAAAATGCTCGAGTAGTTCACCAAAGGACTTGATCTCCTTCTTCTGTGGCGTACCCGCCGACTCTCCGGGCTTGACCCCACCAGTAACCTTCTTTTGCGATAATGCCCCAGGCACCACGGCGGAGATGATCTTACCAGAGTCGAACGAGCCGATCAACGGTCGCGAGATGTAGTAGATCAACCATGGCTGCGAGTCATTGCTTGGGGTATAATATAGGGCATCCGACACCAGCTGCACCTGGGTGAGAGACTTGAAGCCTAGGTATGCCGGTCAGCAGCTGCGCGGAGGGAACGGAAGACCGTCAAGGGGTTTGTTTCCACCTTTATTGCTGTACACCGAATTCTCCTTGATTATCACTGTGCGCCCATTTACCGTAGTTACCTGCTTCGCCTTTCCCCTATTGTCGCGAACGTTCGAATCATCCTTCCCTCCGGCAGGCCCATTCGGGACGGGGGCCCGCAAGGTATGGCTTCCTAGAAATTCTTCGGAGACAACGAGGTCGGAGTAGAAGAGCGATGATTCGCGGTCGCGCGACCCGACCAAGGATTCAGTCACAGGAACCAGAAGGACCTAAAGGCGCCGAAATGTGAGCGGGGGATCCATGCGAGATGGGGTGGGGGGGGAGGGGATCGGTATAGATTCAACGCCGCCATACATGATTCTCGATCGGCACGCACTGCCCGGGGACAGTGCTTCGGAAGAAGGCGCGCAGGAAGGGGTTTAGAGGGTGCATCCAAACGATTTTGGACGACGGCCCAGGGAAAGAGCTCCGGTACTCATCAAGCCGTCGGTGTCGAGCTCAGGGAGGAGTTGCGCTGCTCGATCGTCACAGGGGAGCAGCTCCGGCGCATGTGTCTCCAGGCAACGCCAATCGCGAAATGGCAACGACCCGATGGCCGTAATCCGGGGAAAAGCCGCCTTGTCCGGTGAAAGACGGTAAAGAGTAATCGCTATCACGCGGCGTTCAATTCAACAAATGACTGGAAGAGGGGGAGGTGAGGTAAGTCAGTCGACAACTTTCACGGAGTTCAAGTTGGAGATCTGGGTGCTGCTGGCGCTATACCGGATCGGGGAATCTAGTCTGCCTAAGGTTACGGGCCTGCAAATCACGATCGCGGCATCTCGGCCACCGGTCTAGCAAGTTGGCTGGAAGATTACAAGAGAAAGCATGTACGGTAGCTACATTGAATTGAGGCCTTCCCATGTGTCTCTGGAAAAAAGCCAACTAGTGTACAAGGGTTGGGTCCCTCAAATAAACATGAAACCCCGGGGATACCTCTCGGTCCCCTAACATGACCCGTCAAGATGGATGTGCTCTGCCTCCGCAATCAAAAACATACATATATAGTTCCCAAACGAAAAGGAAAATTGCTTAACCCAGCCGGCGGACCTTCCGGCTCCTGGTACCACCGAACTTGATCCTGGTAGCGTCCGTTACCCGGCTAACCAGTCCTCGAATGTTTTTGCCCTCATTTCCCAGAAGGACCTTCGTGAACGCTTCCCGACCGGCAGCAAACCCACGGAAGATGATATCCAATCGCTGTATTTGGAGCAGAAGACCTCTCTCCTGAATCTGAGCAAATGCATGTGCGGACAGCTGATACGCGGGATCGAAGCCCGCACGGCCGCCTTTGCGGAAACCAAGGTTGCCACAGCTCATAGTGAACAGGGGGCTCCCGTTTGGCCGTGTCAAGGTCAGGATCGTATTGTGCTTGTGCGCGTAGACGTGGAGATGGTGCGGAGGGGCTCGATCGGCGTAGGGTTGTTTGAGAATTTCGGCTTCGAGGCTCTCGGCCATTCTGGAGTAATCCCGGCTCACATTCTGAGTCGGACGGGCGGCCTCTCCCTGCATCATCCGGGTAATCGCCGACAGGGGCGAGTCGTCCTTGGGGGACTGCTCATTTTGCGGGTTCAAAAACTGTTTCTCGAGCTCGCGGTTCTTGTCTCGAGAGGAGACGGCTGTTCTCGGGGTGGTCGAAAAAGGGCGCATAGAACACAAGGGAGCGCGAATGGAGAACTGCCGGCCAGACAGAGGCGCAGCCTTCGTCAGGACGTTGACAAACGAAGTGTTCATCTTTGCGGTTGTCTCCTTGAGGGTGTAGGTACTGGGTGGGAAAAGAGCGCGGCGGACGCACCGACCAACGCAGTCAACGATGAAGCAGAGAGAAAGAGTGAAAGGAACAGAATCAATAGAAAATGATCAGTTGAGACAACACTCTAATAAAGGATACTGCAGAGGGCTAAGAGGGAACAGAGACAAGTGTTATGCGGCGCAAACCGAACTGGGCCGGGAACGAAAAAGGGCGGAAGAAACCCCGGCCGAATTTTCGAATTCTTGGCGTTTCCATCTCCATCAAATCATCCAAATCCAACTTTTTTCCTTCTCCAAACCGCCTTTCCGACATCGCTCACTTGCCTCCTCTCCCCCTCTCCACGCGCTGCTCCCTCAACCACGATTCGATTCTTGGGGCGTGGTTAACTTTTTAGACCTTTATTGATTTTTTTAATCACCTTTATCCTCTCGCCTCTCCCTTTCTGACCCTCCAGAGCATGATTTCGGCTACCAGGATGTCGGCCACCGCACGGGCGGCTACCTTGCGCCCTCAAATGCCGACGTTCAAGAGCGCGTACGCTCAGCGGTCATTGATCCAGGCCTCCTCCTATTCGACATCACCGTCCAGGGCCGCCCTTCCCTTGAACTCTCTGCCTGCGAACCGTCCCGTCGCCCAAATCCTTTCTCCGTACGCCACCCTCCCGTTGACGAGATCTTTCCATGCCGCCACTTCCCTCTGGCAACAGCAGCAGCAACAACAACAGAAGGAGCAACAGAAGGAGAAACAATCCGAAGACGCGAAGGATGAAAAGGAGGGAGAGTCCAAGGAAGAGGGACAGTCCGGTGACGGAAAGAAGGATGCGCCTCCGCCCCCGCCCCATGGTGACAAGTCCCCCTGGCAAGTTTTCCGGGAGACTCTTCAGTCGGAGTTCAAGGCTTCCAAGGAGTGGGAGGAATCCACCAAGGCTCTGGCGTCGTCGGCGCATGAGTTCCGAGAGAACGAGAACATTAAGAAGGCTCGTGCCGCCTACGAAGCCGCCTCGGGGGCTGCTTCTAGCCGGACCTCGACCGTGTTCAAGACCACCGGGAAAGCCATCGGTACGGGTGCTGCGTGGACGTGGAACACCCCGGTCGTGAAAGGCCTGCGAAAGGGTGTGAACGCGACGGGGTCGGGTATCGAAAAGGCCACCCGGCCTGTGCGGGAGACTGAGGCTTACAAGAACGTGAAGGATGCCATTGATGATGGCAGCAGCTCGCGGTATGGCGGTTGGATTGAAAAGGAGGAGCGACGCAAGCAGCGCCAGCTTCGTGAACAGATGGAGGCCAAGGCTGGCCGCAAGGCCGAGCCCATGGTTGAAAACCCGAAGTAAGCATACCAGGGTATTTGAGACATGTGATGGTCGACTTGATGCTAACAGATTTATAGCGCTGGAACAAACGTCACACTGCACAAGGATTCCGCGTGGAAGGAGTCATGGCGCGAATTTAAGGATTCCAACCCCATGATGCAAAAGCTTTTCACTTTCAAGGAGACCTACAATGAGTCCGAGAATCCCCTGATTAGCACGGCCCGCAGCATCACCGACCGTGTTGCTGGGTTCTTCGCCGAAAACGAGACGGCCATGGTGGTCAAGAAGTTCCGGGAGATGGACCCCAACTTCCAGATGGAAGGCTTCCTGAGAGAGATGCGCGAGTACATCCTTCCGGAGGTGCTTGATGCCTACGTGAAGGGTGACGTGGAGACCCTCAAGCTTTGGCTCTCGGACGCACAGTTCCATGTCTATGCTGCCCTGGCGCAGCAGTATACCACCGCCGGTCTCAAGTCCGATGGCCGGATCCTCGATATCCGTGGCGTTGACGTCCTGAACGCCCGGATGCTGGACCCCGGTGAGATTCCGGTGTTCGTGGTCACCTGCCGCACCCAAGAAGTTCATGTGTATCGCAACACGAAGACCAACGAGCTTGCCGCCGGTATGGAGGACAAGGTCCAGCTGGTGACCTACGCCATCGGCCTGACGCGGATCCCCGACGAAGTCAATAACCCCGAGACCCGCGGGTGGAGATTGATCGAGCTGCAGAAGGCTGCCCGTGACTACATCTAAGCCTCGTTTGCTCTTCCATACACCCTTTCTCCATCCTCGACGATTTTATAACACCCATGTCTTGATTATCGGCGATCCCTGATGAATTTCTACACCCCTCCTATCTTCTCTCCACTGTTTTGATATCATCCGACTGTACAATATTGATCCCAAATAGAGACCAGGCGGAAATGGCGCTCGTGTTTGAGACAGTAACCATGACTAATCACGCTGGAAATCTTCCCTTTTTTCTTCATTTCGTGCCCAGTGGTTGTATTACTTTTCCCTGTTTTCTTATTCTCTTGTTCTGATTCCCCAAGGCCTTTGGGGCAACGAGGATCTTCATGGGAACTGTGGAGACCACAGGTCTCTTTCCCTATGGATCCGGTCTGTTGGGAGTCTGTCTCTTCTGGTGTGTACGGCGTCTTACTCGGTTACCTCAACGCTCCACTCTTCGCATTGCATCTGGGCTGATGCTCAGCTTGTTGGCTATTTTGGCTAGTTCTTGTATCTATGAAATAAATTATGAGTTGTGTTGCATATTGTCGGTCTGTAAATACGCCTGACATTGCTATTCCCTCAACTAGGTGTCCTACAAGCAAGTGCATTATACGAGACTATCTTCCAGAAGGCTACACCTAAGAAAACACTACTTATTGGATCACTTCATTGCGTCGAGCTCTATTTACTTCACAATTAAAGGGGGGAATAGCCGGCAGTTATATTACTTGCAGGGCAATCTGATTCAAAGAATTCAAACGTATCGAACATAAATGCATAGTCCTCGTCCCTATCTAATTACCACGGCCAGCTCCACCACCACCCATCATATTACGCGCCCTATTAAAGTCTCCATTAGCAATCTCAACGACCCATATGGCATATACACAGAGGAACTCACATCTCAGCAAGGCTCGGGTCGTTCATCAATTGAGACATGTCCGGCATGCCGCCGCCACCACGGAAGTTGTCGGCCATCTGTCTCAACTGGGGGTTGTTCATGAGGTTGCTCAGCATGTCCGGGTTGCTCATGAGGTTCTGGGCCATGCTTGCAAACATGGGGTTGCTCATGATCGAGCTCAGATCAGGCATGCCGCCGCCGCCGCCACCGCCGCCTCCAAGCATGCTGGCAAGAGAAGACAGGTCGGGCATGCCACCGCCGCCACCACCGCGAGAGGCCCCAGGAGCCTCGTCGACAGCATCAGCAGGAGGCTCCGAGCCACTGCTAACCTCCGCAATCTTTCTCTTCGTGGTCTCGAGACCCCTCTTCATGGCATCACTGCCACCATTGCCCTCGGCTTCGATACCCTTCTCGTAGGCCTCCTTGGCGCCGTTGAAATCCGCCATATCAAACCGGGCAAGTCCCAATCGGCTCCACGCCTTCGAGTACTTGGGGTCGACCGCAACGGCGAGTTCGGCGTCGTCGATGGCCTTCTGGTGTTGCCCGGACGCGGAGTAGGCCGCAGCGCGGTTGGAGAGATAGATGGGGTTGGCAGGGGCGGCCTCCAGCGCCTGGGTGTACCGCTCGATAGCGGTGGGGTAGTCCTTGCGAGCCATCGCACTGTTTCCTTCGGACTTCAGCTTATCGGATTCGGGCGTAGGGGCTCCAGCCTTAGGCTTGGAGCTCTCTTGTGCCGTGCTGGGCTGAGCGCTGCTGGCGGAGGCCTCGCCGGAAGGCTTCCTCCTGAGCTTCTCATAAACACTGTAGATGGTCGTCAACGACTGGCCACCCACGGCATCCTTGACCGCAGCCTCATCGGACGGGTCGACCTTGAAGGTATCGGCGATGCACGACTGGGCAATCTCGATCGACTCCGCGTCGTCAGCAGTCAGGGTGCCGTCTTTCAGGCTGGAGCCCAGAAAGTCGATGATCGCAAGCGCCAGGCGCTTGTTGGACTCTGTCGGGGCCTAATTGGGAACACTGGTCAGATATGACCGACGCGGCCAGCATATCATGTACAGAGCAAGGGTCCCTTACCATTCTCAATCAGGATATCAGGGGGTTGTGGATGGGAGAGGACACGATGATGGTCGCGGGGAATTTGGGGCTGCGGGGACTTTCCAATCGGTTCCATATCCAGAAATCTTCGTAACTTTCCATGTACTGCATAAAAACACGAAAATTACGACCTTACCCAATTTGGCTGGGTCAGCGCTATTCCTCAGTGGGGTGTTTGTCTGGTTTGTTCGGCTATCTGGAGCTTCCGCGGCACGTGATAAGGCCCCCGTCTCTTCTCCATCTCCGCACTCTCATCGGTCCCTCTTCCGCCCATCATTGACATTGACGATAAGGATACTCGGTTGGACATGGCTGGCAAGTTTGGGACTCACCTTGCCCCGAGTTCCACGGTTTGAGTGTCTTTGTTCTCCCGAAGATGACTCTCTGTGAGCTTGTTCCTCTCGGTATCTTTCGCACCCGTGTCGAGCCATGTACTGGCCCAATGGCGTCCCCCGGGTCTATGCGATCAACGGCCCCGGAATCCCGCATTCGTGGTCCGATGATGACGAGGCGGTAGAACTGGAGAGCTCTGTGGAGCAGAGACTGACGTTGACCGAAAATGGACCGAAGCCCCCGTCTGGAACGGATTCGGCGTGGGCCGAGGAGGCTATCACCGGTCTCTGTGTGTCGCGGAGTGGTCATATATTCGCGACCCTGAGTCGATCATCAATCGCCGTTTGGCAAACCAGGGTATGTGCTTGAATGTACTATGTTGAGCCTCAATCGGGTGTGTGTACTAAGGTTGTTTATCAGCCCACCGCCGTTGTCGCTGCCGTTACACGGTCCGCGTCCTCCCTCGATACCTATGGCCCGAATGTAGCCCTACTCATGCACCCGGACTCCACGATTCTCGTCGTTCAGACCCAGAACGGATACCTCCTTACCTATACTATCGCCTCCGACCCCAATAGCAGAGTCTACGAGCAGACATTCGAGCAGTCCACACAAACCCGCCGTCAGCAGCTTGCGCGCCTGTCTGACAAGGAAGATGCCAATGGAATCCGCGATGTTAGTATCCGGTTTAGAATGGCGATCAAGATTGAGTCGGGAATCGTCAAAGCCCTCGCTCTGGATCATGAACTGGTAGTTGCCACAGTCAAACCGGCGGCCATCCAGTGCATTCGATGGAGTCCGGATGCGAGTGGGTCTCAGACGACGTCGGAACTCCTGAGTCGCATACTAGGCGTCTCCAAACGGACATCCATCACCGATATGGTGTATGACCGTGCCATCAATCTTTTAGTCTGGGTCACCAACGAAGGACAGGCGTACGCAGTCCAACGCGTTCCTGAGACACCGCCCGAACCTGATGCCCCCAAAAAGCTCTTCCACGGCCACTGTTTCCACGACCCAAAGCATGAAGGTGAGAGGGCAGTGAAGGTCGCTGTTAATGCGCGATTTTCCCTTCTCACCGTAAACTGCGCCAATGGCGACATTCTCGTTTACACGGCCAAGGACTATTTTGGAAACGTGCCGCTATCCCACAAGCTTCAGCTCCCAGCGTCGCCAATGACGACGGGTGATCTCTCCTTTCTGTGCTATTCGCCGGATGGGTATTGCCTTTTCGCCGGCTACACCCGCGGATGGACGACGTGGAGTGTGTTTGGCAAGCTAGTAGGCAACAGTTTCACCTCGGACCGATCTCTGGCCAAGTCGAAAGCTGAAGATTGGGTGGCTGGAGTCTCGCACGGCTGCTGGATCGGCGGTGGCTCAGATATCATCCTCGCAGCTCGTAATGATCGCCGCTTGTGGATTTTGGAAACGGCGCGGAGCTCTTTGACAGGGTGCTATTCATCCGCGAGTCTCGCGCGGGGCTTGTTGCAGACGGGGACTGAAGTCATCCTGTACCGTGGCCAC
Source organism: Aspergillus neotritici (assembly GCA_023619815.1). NCBI lineage: Eukaryota > Fungi > Ascomycota > Eurotiomycetes > Eurotiales > Aspergillaceae > Aspergillus > Aspergillus neotritici. Next base: position 697,774 of record JALZYL010000005.1, on the reverse strand, counting down.
GATTTACCAGACCTCATGACGATATCCGGAAAGGACTCTTTGTGGCATCATGCCCAATATCCCCCTGGCTACCTGCATTCTCAGTGGCCGATCCGCTCTAGCGTGGTCTCTCAGGACGGGCGATATGTAGCGATTGCCGGTAGACGGGGTCTAGCACATTACAGCGTGAATAGCGGGCGCTGGAAGATCTTTGAAGATCCGAAAATCGAAAACTCATTTGCTGTCCGGGGTGGCATGTGCTGGTACGGCCATATTCTGATCGCTGCCATTGAGAGCAACGGTTCTTACGAGGTAGGTGTCACTTTGCATAACCTTGGACGAGGCTAACGAGACAGCTACGACTATATTCCCGAGAACTCCCCCTGAACAACCATTCCATCTTGCACATAGAATACCTTCCCTCGCCTGTAGTCTTCATCGGACCATCGGGCGAAGACTCCATTCTTGTTTATACCTACGACAACATTCTTTATCATTACATTATAAATGCGACGCAGCCACGGATTACATTGGTCCCGGTCGGCCAGATTGCATTCAACGGGATTGTGCGAGCGCCCACTCGAGTGCGGGCCATCAGCTGGGTCTTGCCTGATGACCAGTTGCGTACGTTCCTCATTTTTCCCTGTTGGAATCGACATATACTTACCAGTGTAGGCAATGGCGATCCGTCGCAAGATGTCAAAGTTGCATCCGTGCTTCTTTTAGTCGACGGGAACCTGGTCCTACTCCAGCCGTCGCTGTCCGATAGCGGCGAATTGAAATATGACATGCGTGTGGTTTCTCATGATGTCGAGTACTATATCTTGATGCGAGACCAGCTGTCGTTCAATTTTACACTGCCTATGGACGAGTCTCTTCCGCCCAGTCCGGCCGCCGAATTGACCCTCAACATGTACCACAGTAATCTCTCGCTGAGGGATTCTCTCTGGACATTTTGCGGGAAGGATCTCCTCGCGTGGGGTGATGTGCAGGACGTCCTGCGGCGGGAAGATGTGCCCAAAGCGATCGAAGTTCCTCTGGACTTTTACCCCCTCTCAGTCTTGCTCAGCAAGGGCATTGTACTGGGTGTGGAATCGGAGATGATCCAGCGCCGAGATGTGACGTTCTCCGTGTTGAAGTTTGCTATCCGGGTATGTCCTAGCTCCCATGCACCTGGAATCCTTGGGGCTAACAGACCAGACGCATCTATTCCTGCCCTACTTCCTCCAATACAGCCTCGTCAACGGCGACATGCCCTCAGCACTGTCGCTCAGCCAGCACTTCTCCCACCTCTCCTACTTCCCGCACGCCCTAGAGGTGCTCTTGCACCACGTTCTGGACGACGAAGTCGACAACGAAAGCAAAGACAGCAAGACAAACGACCCAGCCGCGAAACACGACCCACTACTCCCCTCGGTGATCTCCTTCCTGCAAGCCTCCCTCCCCACCAAAGTCTACCTCGACATCGTCGTGCAGTGCACGCGCAAAACCGAGCTCCGCTCCTGGCGCACCCTCTTCACCTACCTCCCGCATCCAAAAGACCTCTTCGAGCAGGCTCTCAAACTCAACTCCCTCAAAACAGCCGTCGGCTACCTCCTCGTGCTGCAGGCCTTCGAAGACGACGGCGACGACGGCCACGAAGCCCCCATCGAAGACTACGTCGTGCGGCTCATCGCGCTCGCCTCCCACAAGAGCGACTGGGAGCTGTGTGCCGAGCTCGCCCGGTTCCTGATCGCCCTGGACGGGTCGGGCGACATGCTGCGGCGGGCGGTTTCCCGCGCGGGTCTGCGGAACGGAGTAGCCGCGCAGGGCGTGAACGGGTCGAGCACGAGTGTCAGGGGTCTGGGTCTGGCGATTACGCCGCCTTGGTCGACGTCGCCGACCTCGTCGCTGTCGCTGTCGATGGGGAGGGCAGAAAGCGGGAATGTATCTCCGCGGGGAGATGCATCGCCTAGTGCGGAGGAAGCGTTGGATAGGGTAGATGATTTGCCTTGATGTATACAGATATACAGAGCTGGATGTACATATTGATTTAGTATTGCATACATATGAATATGCGTTGTTTTTATAACATTTATATCATATCGACATCTAGACAGACAAACGATATCAGGTATCACCACATAACTAACTAACTAAACTAAAGAAATACAACCCTACCACAGTAAACATAAAAACCATCAAACAACATCAACAACAACCACCCCCAAAGGAAAAATGTCAGAAAAAGGGCCGAAAAAAGAAATAACTAATCAAGAACCAACCCCCACAACCCATCCCCCAAATAATGACCCTCCTCCAGCGCCACGCCCTTCCCCTTCGCCTTAATCTCCTCCGTACCGACCTTCAACGGCCCCACCAAACAAGCCAGCTCCTTCCCCTCCGCAACAACAGCGACCACCGTCCCCGCCTCCAACTGATTCTCCGCATCGGGCAACCGACCCCCAGGACTAGTCAAACCAGGCGCCATGAGCGTCGCGCCGGAGAGCACGAAGCGGATCGCGCCGCGGTCGATCTGGATGGTGGGCAGGGCGGAGGGGAACGCGTGGATGAGCTTCAGGTGCGGGATGGGAGGCCCGTCTTGGGGCTGGTAGAAGAGGGGGTGCGTGTCGATTGTGTAGAGGGTGCATTTGTCTGGGCTTTTCATCGTATCTTTTGTTAGTTGATGGACTGTTTGACTTATATATATGTATATGTATAAGGAAGGGAAGGGAAGGGAAAAGGGAAGAAGGAGGAGGAGAATACAGCTTAACAGCATCCAACTGAGCCTTCTTAGGCAGGACTTCGTCAATATAGGGCTCGAAACCCGGGTACGTGTCGAGGAATTTCTGGCGCAGGCCGCGCTGCACGGAGGATTTGACTTTTGAGCGCGCGGAGGGGGAGAGGCTGTTATTTTGTTTCAGTTGTTGTTAGTTTCGTTGTTTCTTTCCTCTTGTTGGTGGAGCTTCTCTTCTCTTCTCTCCTCTTCTTCTTTATCTTTATCTTCATCCGCAGCTGCGTCCTGAGTAAGGAAGGAAGGGCAAGGTAGGATTGATTGATGCTGTGAGGGGGCCGTGAGGTGGGGTTCGTGTTTTTTCAGTGTGCTCTTTTCTTTCTCCCTTTCTTTCTCTCTCTCTTTTTCTCTCTGGTTGTTTTTCATGTCTTATACACAAGGAAATGGACAGGAATAGACATATACTCACTCCTTTTTGAACATGTTGGCGGTGTTGATGTTATATAAAATGGTGTGTTGCGAGTCTGTTCCGACGGCGGAGCTGGCGCGGGGAAGTCGTCACGTCACGTGATTTACGGCAGGGTCGCGGTCAGCAAGATACAGACATCCTGTCATGCCGGTGTCTGATCTACGAGTTCTTACATGTACGGTTCAGATACAGGAGATGATGTACAGCAGATAACTTTTATTGATCTATCTGTTTATCCACGTGCCGCACCCGCCTTGATCAACAAGACATCGCCGTCCTCGACGACGTAATCCTTGCCCTTGGTCATGACCTTACCGGCCGCCTTGACGGCCGCTTCGTCGCCATACTCGCGCAGGGTGTCGTAGTTGTAGACCACGGCCTGGATGAAGGTCTTCTCAAAGTCGGTGTGGATGACACCGGCGGCGGCGGGCGCCTTGACGCCCTTCCGGATGGTCCACTGGCGGACCTCGTCCTCGCCGGTGGTGAAGAAGCTGGCCAGGTTCAGGACCTTGCGCATGGTGGTGATGACCTTGGGCAGACCGGACTTGGTCTCCAGCTTCTTGCACTCCTCCTCGGCGGCTTTCTCATCGCCGAGCAGGGTCAGACGCTCCTCGAAGCAGGCCGAGATGGGCAGCAGGGGATCGCCGGGGGAGTTGGTCTTGACCCACTCGAAGACCTTGGGCAGGTACTTGTTCTTTTGGCGGACGTAGTCCCTCTCGCTCAGGTTCACCAGGTACACGACCGGCTTGGCGGTGAGCAGGAGGAGGGGGTTGATGACTTCGACCTGTATTCATTCATTAGCGAGTTGCCATGCAGAATGATGAATATCAACAGTATAAGGACGTTGTAGATCAGATTGGATGTTCTCTCATGGCACCTCTACGTGAGTTTATAAAATGAGGCACTCGACGAGCTGGGATTATAGAGCGAACGCTCTTGTTCATCATAAAAGGGGATAATAAAAATGAAAGTAAAAAAAAAGTAAACATACCTCCTTCGGAGACCAGTCACCATGTCTGACATCCTTGCCAGCCTGGAGATGAGCCAGGATCTTCTCGACGGTGGCCTCCTCCTCCCGGAGCTTCTTCATCTCCAGGGACTGACCACCACGACGGGTCTGCTTCTTCAGGTTCTCGAGAGCCTTCTCCGTGAACTCGATATCCTTGACGCGCAGCTCCTCGCTGATGATGTTGAGATCCCGCTGGGGGTCGACATCACCCTCGACGTGGATGATCTCGGCGTCGTCGAAGCAACGGACGACCTGGAAGATGGCATCGACGGCGCGGATGTGGGACAAGAAGGCATTACCGAGACCGGCACCGGTGGAGGCACCACGGGTCAGACCGGCGATATCGTAGACCGTCAAGTTGGCGGGGACGCGCGACTTGGGCTTGTAGTGCTCGCAGAGCCAATCGAAGCGGTCATCGGGGACGATGACGCGCGCCTCTTCGGGGTCGATGGTGGCATAGGGGAAGTTGGCGGGATTACCCAGGGAGGACTTGGTAATGGCCTGGAAGAGGGTGGATTTACCGACGTTGGCGAGACCAACCTGCAGAAGGTTAATCCGACGTCATAGTGGTCATCACATGGTGGTTGTGAAGAGAGTGAGAAAAGAAGGGGAAGAGGAGGAGAAAAGGACGGGTTTAAATAGTGTGAGAAAAGAAAAAAAATTAAGCGGGAGGTTGGCAGAAAAAAAAACCGCCAAGAAAAAAGAAAGGTCAAAAAAAACAGGTAAAGGCGGTGTGCTCACATACGATACCACTCTTCAGGTTGTTACCCGGACGGCCCAGCAGGACCTTCTCCTGCACCTGCGCCTTCTTGGGAGGCATTTTCTTGTTCTTGTTCTTCCGTTTACTGGAGTAGCAACGGGGAAAGGGGAAAGAAAGGAAGGAAGTGGGGGGACGGGGAGGGAAGAAGAAGGAAGTGGAAAGGAAAGAAGAGAGGAGGGGTGAAGAGGAGGAAGAAGAGGGGAACCGACCGGGGACGGAAAGGAAGAGAAGCCCCGCGGGAGGTTTGGTGCGAGACAGTTTGGCGGTTTGACGGGCAGAATGCCGTATTACAGTGGGAGCAGTAGTAGTGGTAGTAGTAGTAGTAGTAGTGGTAAAGGGAGAGGACAGAGAGAGAGACGGAGGAAATCGAGACTCGCCTAGCCTCACCGCCCACGTGCATCCCCAACCCTGAATAGCTTCATCCGCGATAGTAGATAGATAGATAGATAGATAGATATAGAGATCATACAGTAGAAGAATAAATAAATAGATAAATAAATAAATGTAAACAATATTCCCCCCCCAACGCCAACGCCAGAATCAAGTACAATCCCATCCTCCCCTATCGGCTCATGTCTCCATCGCGTCGTCGTTGTCCACCATCCCCAGCAGTTTGGCATACGGGACCGTCACCCGTTGCAGATCGCGGTGTTTCCCTATTCCTCTCATGTCAGTATCGCATACCGCACCGAAAGACAGACCGTGAGAAAGAAAAGAGAGAATAAGAAAAAAGGAAAACTCACCCAACGCCAATATCACCTCCTTCAACAACACCTCCCGTGGCCAGCCACAGAGAGTCTCCAAACTCTCGCGCCAGTTCCGATCGTCCGCTCGCGAACCCACCCGTCGAGACATGGCCCTGGTATCATCGTCGCCGTCCTCCCCCTCCGGCTCGTCCTCGTCCGGCTCGTCTCCCTCCTTCTCCTCCTCCTCGAACAACCCCCCAATCAACCCCTTCAGCAGCTCCTCCACCTTCCCCTTCAGCCCCTCCGCCCCAATCCGCTTCGCGTACATCGACAAATACAGCCGGAACTCCTCCTTCGCCCCCAGCGACAGCGCCGCCGCCACCCGATTCTCCAGGTGGGCAATCGACACGCTCGACTCGAACCCCTCGTACCCCTCCCGCGACAGCAGCACCTTGATCAGCCGCTGCAGGAAGTACGCCCGCCCCCGCAGCAGCGTCTCGTTGGTCGTGTTCCGCTCCAGGAACGGGACGATCCCCGCTGACACTGCCGCCGTCGTCGTCGCCGGTTCCCGTGCCCGCGGGCCCCCCCGGGCCGCCTGCAGGTTGCCCACGGGGGCCTCGGTCGTGTTCCAGTACTGGCTGCCCACCGCCCACCACGCCTCCGACACCCGCTGCCAGGTGAACAGCATCGGCGAGTAGACGTAGCCCTCCCCGTTCGACAGCGCCACGACGACCCGTCCCTCCGAGTTGACCCGCGCGTTCGTCACCGACGGCGCCGCCGACGGGTGCGCCCCCAGGCTGTGCACCGCCGCGTCCAGCACCGGCTGCAGCGAGATGGGCGGGTGCGGCGACGACAGGTGCTTCACATTCCACACGTAGCACATGCCCACCGCCGAGATGCACAGGATCCACGGCCCGTGGCACTCCAGGATCACCGGCTGCGCCTCCAGCACCAGCGCGCTCACCAGGCGACGCCCCGCCGGGGTCCAGATGTAGATCGACCCGTCTTCGCACCCCACCGCCCACATGCTCTGATTGCCCGTCGCCAGCAGGACCGTCCGCGGCAGGTAATCCTGCCACAGCGGCTGCTCCCCCCGGAACAGCGTGAGCCGCACCGGTTCGCGGTCGACGGCGCGCCCCGTCAGGCTGGCCAAGGATGGGTTGCGGACTTCGAACACCACCTCCGCGCGCGACTTGCTCGCCTCTCCCGACGCACTGGGCGGCTCCGTCGGCTGGCCCGACGAGTCAATGGCGCGCAGGATCTGGCTGCGAACCTTGGGGACGGCCAGCCGCAGCTGGCTGATCGACATGCACGGGTTCGTCACCGCGGGCCGGATGAACTCCGGGGTCGGTTGCTGCCCCGTCGCCGCAGGCTGTTGCTGAGCTGGGAGCAGCCCGTCGGGCGTGTTGGCCATGATGGGGGTCGCGCCATTCTGGCTGGCGAGCGCCACGCGTTTCTCCACATGTCCGTCCTCGTCTCCCTCGATCTGCGCCAGTTTGCGCTTGTTCCCGAACAGCAACGCCGCCAGCCCGCCTTTCGGCAACCCGTCAAACGGCTTCGAAAGGTCAACGATCGACTGCGGCGTATCGGCCTTCACCTGGCTGCTGACCGACGCCATCAGTCGAGCCTGCGGCAGAGACGACTCGGCAGCGCCGGCTCCGGATACCAGCAGGGGGGCGATGCGTTTCTTGCCATCCTTGGTGTAAGTCGGGCGTTGTTTGAGGCGTTCCAGCTTGGCCTGGTATGGGTCCGGTTTCTCCGGTTCTTGGGTTTGCGGGGTTGCTGATGTTCCGTTCGTTTGGCCCTTCTGGCTATCCGGAGCAGGAGACGGTGCGCGCGCCGGTGTCGTGCCGTTCGCCGGCGTAGCCTTCCCATTGACCACACTATCGGAGGCCGCATGATCGTCGCCCATCAGGGCACCCATGCGACCCTCGACAGCCTTGCTCTCCCCGGCCTTGCTCTTCTCCTCGAGCAGTAGCCCGTCCGTAGTCTCTGTGATTCCAGCGCCCCTTCTGTTGGTACCGAATTTCGTAAGAGACTTTTCATTCTCCTCCATCGCCATCGCATAGCCGAGGTCCCCATCTTCAAAACGCACAGCCAAGATAGTCCCATCCAAGGCCGTCGCATAGAGACACTTCCCATCCGGGGACCACGCGAGATCGGAGATGGACTTGGCCGCCAGTTCCTGCGCAACAACAATGGGCCGCGGGTTGCTGGTGATCCATATGCTGAGTGACTTATCGCCCCCGGCGCACGCAATGACAGTCACGCTGGGCGCCGGGTGGTCGGACTGTTTGTTGCTCGGCTGGGTCGAATAAAGCCGAGGAGAGAATGCGCAAACCTCGACCGGTGCTTCATGCCCGATCAGATTAATATCCCCGTCCCACGATCCACGGTTAATGATGGCGACGGAGCTGACAGGTCCATTCACCGCATTCGCTGCGGCGATATGCATCCCATCCGGGGACCAGGAGCACCGTCGGAAGTAAGCCGTCAAGGGCGAGTTCTGGAAGGGCGCAGAGATGGTGTGTTCCAGGACGAAATTGTTCATCTGGTCATGGGCGGTCGAATTCGGCGCCGGGGAGGTAAAGCGGAAGATCCGGACAGTCCGGTCGTCACTCGCCGTGGCGAAATACTTGTTTGCCGGGTCGAACGTGATCCCCTTGACGTGACTCTGATGGATAGACAGCGTCTTGAGCTTCTCAAACGTATGTCCCGACCACACGACGACCTTCGAATCCAACCCAACAGACACCAGTATCGACGAATCATACGACCAACCCAAATCCTGCACATCGTTATCGTGGCCGATCAATCTCCGAATCGTGCGCCAGTTTTCGACAGGGGGGGCCTCATTCGTCCCTAGAACAAACAAGAGAGAGAAAAAAGAGGCATCAGTGTCCATCCCTCCAAGAATCGCAAATCCAGTACACAAACGCAGTACATACCAAAAGTCGAAGCATGCGAAGGCGGATTCGCATCCAGCGAATAAATACAAACAATCTTGTCATCCGCCCCTGACGCGAGGTATTTCCCGTTCGGCGAAAATCGAACCGTATGGATAGTCCCTGAATGGTTACTCATGGACGCGAGCTGCTTCGGCTTGCCGGCCGACTCGTCCGTGTCGCAAATCGCTTCCGTAGACCATATTCGCACGTATCCGTCTATAGAAGATAAAAAGAACCCGTTAATGACCCATCTGGTTCGGTAGTGGAAGGCGCTGGGTACTGACCTCCCGCGGCGGTAACTAGACGGCTTCCATCGGGGGATACATCGCAACTGTAGACCTCGAAGTCTTTCCTCTCGCCTGTAATCGAAGAAGTAGCCGTTAGTCAATGTACCCAAGGAGGAGGGGGGGTGAGCACAGGGTTGTTCTCGACAGGCACGTCGTGGCTCCTAAAAAGAAAGAAAGGAAAGGCCTACCTCCGTGGGTCAGCCAAACCGGCTTGATAATATGCATCGTGAGGGCCTCTTCCTATCCTCTCTCGTTTCACCAGCTTTGCGCTTCTTATGCAGGTAGGTGTTTCTTCAGGGTCGATCAATCAATCAATCACAGGCGGGTTGACGTGGACGAAAGACAGGAGCTTATTTGGGTCATCGCAGAGCAGCCACGTCCTCGGCGCTCAAGCCATCGAATGAACAAAAGAAAGGGAAGAGAGAGAAATGAGGGATTCTATCTAGAGTGAGAGTTTGTGATGAGAAATCTCAGTGAAAAAGAACGGCGCAATAGTTGAGGGCACGACGCGCGAACCAAAGAAGGGCCGGGGTTCAAGTTCAAGTTTCAAGGCGCGCCGCCCGCCTTTCCAGAAAAGTCGCGATCTCCAGATGGTCGGGAGGCCGGTGGTCCGAGCTCCTTGTCCGGCCGGCTCATGGGCTGTGTTGGTTTAATTGAACCCATCCATTTGATATGCTTACAATTAGGTATCCAGGTAGTATCTTCAGTTGCTACGGATGGATTCGTTTGGTGGGAAGATTTACGGGTCAATTGGAACGAGCAATGGCATATGTATCCACCGTGGTACATTATACCTAGAATACAATGAAGCTATGCAATCACGTCCAACCACGAGCTCGCTCCTCCTTTGATTTTTGCAGGCTAATTGACCCCATATCTGGCGCCAGGAAATGGATGACAAAGGAAAGATTCAAGAAAACAATCGAGGTCGATACTGATACAATGTGGTATGGGACAAGGACGGCCCCTCGGAGCAGTCAATGAAACAAGGGGAGGGAGCAATCGAAGAGCGAAGAGAAGGAGATTCGAGGAGTATCATAAGGAAACAACAGAAATTCAAATGCGTGGATCAAACCGCCACCGCCTCATCATCAATGTCTGGGGTGGCTGGTCTGCTCAAAGCCCTCCAACACACTGTCGGCAACCGCCTGACGGCTGTCCGGCGTCTCCTCAAGCTCCGATTCAAGCTCGGGCTCGTGTCGACGTCCCGAATCCTTCTCGGACTTGTTCGCTTGGGTCTCCTGCTGCGGCTGCTCCTTCACTCCGAGAGCCTTGGCCGCGATACTCCGCGCCTGGCTGTCGTTGACCTTGCCGTAAACGGCCATCGCATTGGCAATCATTCCGCCCAGATCACCGACATTGCCCGGGACCACGACGGCAGTGCCCTCCTTAGCCAGGTTGGAGAACGCATCGACGTACTTCTCCGCCACGCTGAGACTGACAGCCCCGTGGGCATTCTCCTTACCCTCTTCAATGGACCGCGCAACGGCCTCAATCCCCCGAGCCGTGGCCTGCGCCCTCAACATGATCGCTTCAGCCTCACCTGCAGCGCGGTTGATCTGCTCCGCCCGCATGGCCTCCGAAGCGAGGATAACGGACTGCTTCCGGCCTTCGGCGATGTTAATCGCACTCTGGCGCTGACCTTCGGAGTCGAGGATCTCCGCCCGCTTGGACCGCTCGGCAGTCACCTGGCGATGCATGGCCGCGACAACGCCGTCGGGGGCGTGGATGTCCCGAATCTCGTATCGCAAACAGACCACACCCCAGTCCTGCGCCGCCTCGTTGATCGCCTGCGTGATGTTGGTATTTAAGGTAGCACGCTCCTTGAGAACGTGATCGAGCGTGAGCTGGCCAATTTCGGACCGCATCGTCGTCTGGGCCAGCTGGGAGATGGCATATTCCGCGTCCTCCACACCGTAACTATTGACCGTCAGTCAGCCTCTACACAGTAAAGATATCCCCATCCCCTAACCCAGTTCAAAAAAGAAAAAGAAAAAGAAAAAACTCACCTCGCCTTAAACGCATCAAAAACCCTCGTATAAAGCACCCCATCCAACTCCAACGTCACATTATCAGCAGTAATAGCATTCTGACTCGGAATCTCAATCGCCGACTCCTTCAAGCTCTTCACATAAGCAATGCGATCCAAAAACGGAATCAAAATCGCCAATCCGGGTTCCAAAATCCGATGGAACTTCCCCATCCGCTCCACGATCCACGCCGTCTGCTGCGGCACGAACCGCACAACGGTGTTCACCGGGAGCGCGGAGCGGTTCGCAAAGTACGTCGCGGGGGGTCCACCAGCGCCCAGCGGGCCGCCTGTTCCGAAGTTCAGGAGGGAGTTCTCGGGCGCGGCGGTGCGGCGTGTGGTGGAGAGGTCTCTTCGGCGGATGCGGTTCACGGTTGGGATGGCGGGCTTGGAGAGATGGGACGGGCGGGCGAGTAGGCGGGCTGCTGCTGCGGTGGTGGAGGGCCGGAGCAGCCTCGCGGGATGCCTGGAGGCCACTTCCATGGTGGATAGGCAGTGTAGAGAGGATTCGGTTGGGAGGTGGTTCGATCGAGAGAAAGAGACGTATAGGTGGAAGCTGGAAAACGCAACGTGCTCGGAGGTAACTGAGGGAGCTGGGCGGATTACTGAGTCTAGTCTAGCCTAGTCTGGCACTTTCGATTCGACCCGGACTGGGGGTGGTGCCTCAGGCGGTGAATTAGCTGAGTCAGCCACCGTTTGTCTGGGTCAGTCAGTTACCTAGTTGTATCACTTAGTTGTATACAGAACGATGATATAAAGATGTGATCGTGGCTATGAGATAGTGATATTCCTATGTGATATATAAGCCACTACTCATGACCAATTCTGCAGAATTGGTCTATGATACCCTTTTGGCCGAGCGGAATAGTGGTCGTTCGGGTAGTCCTATATCTCAAAGATATGACAAGCCATAAACCCTCCCGTGGCCTCAATTGAAGCAGGTCGTTGTCTTCCCGGTCCAATTTTTTACGTCGATAACTACAATAACAGAGTAAGTACGAAGTTATTGTACGGTCCAGTTTACAGGTGGCTGACAGCTTTTTACAGCCAAAATAGCAAAGAATGGCGCCCGCTGACGCTCTAAATCCCGCCAGTGGCGGACCGCTGACTGCCTGGATGACTGAGAGATCTAATCATCCCCCCGTCACCAAGGCCATACAGGCAATGCTGGGAAGGGTGATACTGCGAGAGCCCGGCCTGCGGCCTGGAAAGTCTATTGAAAGTCTTCCTCTGTCCCGGGCCGTGAACGCCGAGGCCCTGCTGGCCCAGATAGTGGGGGACTTGCAGGGGGGCGAGGCCAGTTGCAGCCACTGCCAAAATGGCTACGGGCCGTTCCAGGACTGTGTGGTCGTGGCTGGGCAGCTGCGGGGTTCATGTGGTAATTGCCACATGAACTCCAACGGCTCCCGGTGCAGCTTCAGAGGTGAGTCGTATACGCTGTAACAGTCAGGACATAAAACTAATACAGCTGTAGGCCCGGTCGAGGAAGAGCAGTGTCAGGAGGAGCAGGGGGGCAAGGCGCGCAAGGGCCGGAACGGGGGCAAGGGGAAGGAAAACACGGGGGGTGCGGATCACAGGGGGGTGGAAGGGGGCAAGACGGGGAAGACTGGGGGCCGGAAGCGGCGCCGCGAGGATTCGGTCAGTCAGAAGAGGGCGGCCCGGATTCACCAGCTCCTGATGGCTGGAGCCTACCACGTCGACGCTGTTACGGCCAGTTGCGCGGCCCTGGGCCGCTCCATGTCTCTCCTTGCGGACCTGTACGCCGAGGAGGCTGGTTTTGAACCGGTCAGTAACGGCCCGAGCGACAGCGACGACAACAGTGACAACGACGACAGTGACGACGACGATAATGACAGCGACGAGGACGACGACAGTGACGACGACAACAACCTGGACCGGGAGATCCTGCAACTGGCTGAAATACTGAAGAAGAGAAGGAAGGAGAAGGCGGCGAGACTTGCAACCCGGAAGAAGAGCAAGGGAAAAAGCCGCAAGCATTAAAGAGCTGTAGACAGGCCGTTAGAATAGGCAATTAGGTAGAAAGACGGGCGTACTGCCCTTGGACAGACATGTCGCCGATAATTAATCTCTTCATACACAATGTTTTCGACTGTAGATGACCCCTTTCGGCGTTAAAACACTTAGCTGGGACACATCAGTGACCCGGGATAGGGCCACATACAACTGGCCATCCACCGTCTGCAAGGACTAACCCTGAGACTTACTCATAGTCATTAAAGGTTGGACGGGAAACTGTCGTCTGCGGACCACATAAGGCAGTTCGTCCTCCTTGCTGAACAGCCAGACCTTTGGTAAGTAGTTGGCACCACAGATGCAGATGTGGTTCCTATACAGATTCATTGTTCGTGAGAATCTACAATACACTGACTACGGATTATCTAGAGAGCAGAAATAGCCACAACAGAGCGTCTCTCCATCTCCCCTACAGATCAAACTAGAGTCATCAACACATTCATGATGTACCTAGCACATTACTTTCACAGAATATACGTAACCGGCCCATCTTATGCAAAAATGAAGAGAAAAAAAAGAGGAGAAAGGGGGAGGAAGAAAAGGCAACACGCCAGGCGATGAAAGAGACAAGTCCTTGCCTGGACCAGATCTTCGACTCCATGCACGGAAACACCTGCGCCGTCTGGCAAACTAATTAGAAGATGGGACAAGTATGCTTGCATTCAATTTTTGTCTTGAGAGACCCCGATAGCGCCCGGCTTTGAAAAATCAAGATTTTTTTTGTTTGGTTTTTGTGTTTTTGAACTGGCTTTCTCGTTTTGGTTCCATTGGTGCTAGAAATCCAGATTTCAGAGTGCAGGAGTGGAAAATAACCATCGCAGTATTAGCAAATCAAAGGACGCAAATGAGAAAGATTGAGACAAATGATAAACCGGATAAACACTCTATGGTCGTGGGAATAAAACTCAGCCCGGCGCACCACGAAGGAAGCATCAAGGTCAGGAGATACTGCCCAGTAAAACATGCCCGGACTCCAGAATTTCAAGAACCTCCCATGACTGAAACAAAATATGAAGTGGAAGAAAGAAGAAGAAAAGGGGGAAAGAAAAGAAAAGAAAAAGTAAAGATGAATGGGGAAGAGAAGAAAAGAATTGTAAAAACAAGCCGAGATACTGGACGTGCGAATATCAATCCACTCTGATGGCAGGTTGGCAGTCGACAGCTCGACAAAACATAGTTAAATGCAAAAGCTGACAGATAATAATGCAAGTCATGACGATGTAAAGGCAGAGGAAAGAAAAGGAAAAAAAGACCCGCGAAATAGAGAAAAAGATATATGACCGACAGAAGAAAAAAACAACAAAATCAACTTTTCCAGCTCGTCTGTCCAGCTAAGACCCAGAACGCAGTCCACCTTTTTTTCTTTTGCGACTTTGACGAGAAGACGCGCCACATGTCAATCAAAGCGGCTTATAAGTCAGCGGTGGAACTTCGTTCACGCCCATATCAGCATCCTTCCAGGGAAACCACGGCAAGGCCAGCTGGTTGACAAAAAAGTGGCTGTCAAACCGAAGGGATCGCTCGAGCTGAGGCTGACGTTTCCGTATCGAGATCATCAAACGCTAGACTCTTAAATTCATTGTACATTTGTGCATTGAAATTTTGGACCAAAATACGACCAAAATTGGTGCAAAACATCAATAGCACGGTCACCATCTGCCGGCGCCGTGGTAAAAAAATTCGTGGAGGATTCGTTTTCGGAAAAATAAGACATGATAGAATCACGGTGTGGGTAGGACCGAGATTGGCGAAAATCTCCCTTCTCAACCCCGGGCATGTGTAGGCGAGCTCCTATACTCGAAAGCTATGACCATTAGCCATTTTCCTGGGGGAGAGAGAGTAACGTCTAAACGGTCTCAAAGCCACCGTCCACTATCTGAAGCAAACTCACCGATAGGATCTGCACTCGATAACCCGGGTTAGAAATGGAGGCTGGCGATGGGGAAAGAAATTTAAGCCGCACGCTATTCACATTGTCAGCACAGAATCATTGACATTGGGGGCGTCTGTATGATGAAACGTACGTTTGTAACCTCGCTTTGGGCATTCAAGGCATTGGACGGCGAGAACTCCGGGGCAGTAGAGGACAATGATGTCTTGGGAACGTGCGACTCAGTCGTACCGTTGGACAGGGGCTGGGGAGATACGCCGTTGGTGGTTCCATTGACATGCTCATCGGGCTTGCCAGAGCTGGACGACGACGGACCGTCGTGCTGCGCAGAAGGGTCGCGTTGGTCCATGGGGAAGACCCACTGCTCCCACTTCTCTCTCGGCCGCAAGCGATCAACGCCATCTTCCCCGCAGACGTGCTCGACATTCCGCAACTGGCGGGAGACATGTCGGAGAAGCTCAAAGTCTTCAGTCAAGGACTTGATGCGCTTAAAACTAGCGATGAAAGACAACGCCACGTAGCCCTGGGTGTCCATATGCTTCCGGAGGAACAGGTCCTTGCACAAGTTATCAACGGAGAAATAATACTCCAGCTGCATCGAAAGCATGCTCATGAGAGAGAAGGGCTCCATGTACTGCTGGTACGGGACCGCGGTCATCGGACCAGCATGCATGGGGTGGTAGCCGTACATGGTGTTGATATCGGCGGGGAAGGGGTAAACACCGTACATAGCGGCCGAGTTCGGCAGCGACGGCGACCGCAAAGGCATCCGATGGCCCTGTGAGCCGTTGGGCATGCCATGTTGTTGTGACCGTTGACGGTCATTGAAGCCAAAGGATTTCGGATGCATGAAGGTGTGGTGCGACATGTGGTTGTTGGGGAAGTGGGAGTTCTGGGAGCCACCGTAGCCTCCCCGACCGCGATGCGAGCCACGGGTCCTCTCAAAGCGACCCTCGCGAGGGAAGTCCTTATCCTTGCGATCACCGTGGAAGCCACCAAATTCAGCCGACTTGGGGCCGTTGTCGAAACGACGCTCGTTGGTCGAGCCAGTGCGGGGTCCGTGCTGGGAGTCCACGGAGAGATGGGGGTTGCGAGAGTTGGCATCGGCGCCCTTGTGGGCTGCCTCCTGATTCCGAGCGAAGGGTTTGGCGTCCCGGTGGCGCGGGAACCCTTCGCCTCCATGCCTAGCAGCGGACGCGGCGTTGGCATTGTCACCTCCCTTGGGGCCTCTTCTATCCGTTGTCGGTTTGCGCGAGTCCGGAAGACCAGCCTCGGTGCTGTTGGACCGCTTCGACGGGGCGGGAAGAGAGTTGGCACGGGCCGAATTTTGCTCGTTCCGTCCTCGCTCTGCAGGTGGAGTCTGCTTTGCGGAGCCTTGGCCGGCTTGTCCGGTGGCAGCCTTGTCAGCGGCGGCGCCCGTAGCGCCGTGGGACCCACTGCGAGTGCTATCCCGCCCACCACGAGCCGCTCTGCCACCTCTGCGCGCAGCAGTGGGCAGAGGAGTGTTGAAGACGGCGGTAGGCACGTACGGGACCGGCATCCACTTCTCCTTGCCATGAGAACGAGCGGCGGGGCTCTTTTCCGACTTCTCGGTCTTCTCCTGGGCCTTCCTCTTCTCTTCGCCCTGGGCCACCTGGGGCGTAGGCCACATGGTCGCATCACCGACTGGTGGCAGGTTCGAGCCATCTTCCCGTCCCTTGGCTCCTTTCCGGTCTCGGGGGCCCTCGGTATCGTTGGCCTTCTTTTTCGAGGCACCCTTCGGTTGTTCTTGCGGGGCATCTCCCGAAGTCGAAGAAGCCGACGAGGCAGTCTTGGAGGCACCAGGCTTCGCGGTGGGTCCACTGGGTTTTAACGAGGAGACGGCCTTCACCTTGGCGTCCTGTGCCTCCTTGCGCTGATGCCACACATTCACGGTAGGAAGGGGAGCGGCCTTCAGCTCCTTGGGGGGTTCCTTCTTTTCTTTCTCAACGTTCTTCTTCTCCTTGGTATCATTGGCTTCATCACTCTGCTTCTCCGCTCCGGATGCTTGCGACTGCTTATCCCAGGTGGATTCCGAAGTACCATTTGCAGCATTAGAACCCTCATCTTTGGGTACTGTGGAGGCCGAAGAGGTCCCAGGGGAAGCGGTCCCCGAGGGGTTGGCCTTCGCATTCGTGGTAATCGTCGTCCATTCCGATTCCTTACCGGCATCGGCTGTCGGCTTTTCGGTCTCGTTGGAGAGCTCTTCCTTCGGGGCAGCCTCCGTCCCTTCTGGCCGGGCATCATCCGTGTTCTGCTCGTTCGGCTTGGGCTCAGCATTCGTCGAATCTGACGATGCCTTCACTGACGGTTGCGAGGCAACCACGCCTTTGGCTGCTTGCGCGTAGGAAAAGGTAGCGGCCATTTTTTTGGTAGAGAAAAGAATAACACAATCTAATATATCCGTCCCAGAGATGAAAAGAAAATAGAAAGATGTTCTGCCAGAGAACGGGTCACCTCCGTTGGCAGCACCAAAAAGCTTGAATGCGCCGGCTGAGCGTAAATCGGCTTCAAAGACTGACAAAGAGTCACCGTGTTGTCCTTGTTCACCCTCGTTTCAACCCTGTCGGACTGAACGTTCTATCGCGTATAGTCACTCTCACTTGACTGCAACTGATGAAGGAAGCGTCAAGTCGGTCTGAAGAAATCAGGTAGCTGTTGCGATCACGGGCGATACCACAGCAGATAGCGTCCGTATGTACGTCGATCCTTCTCAAGATGTGTTATCAAACGAACCGCATCGGTTGGATGAGGGAAAAGTTCGCGTTCCGTTCGTTTCGGAATCGACCGAGACGGTGGGCTTCGAGGGAGGGGATAGGAAGGTATCCGGTGGAAGACTTCGTAAGGATATCGAAGGTCTCGTTGGTACAGAGCTCAGGCGAGAGGCACGAAAAAAATCCTTCTCGAGTTGGTACACGGAGTGTTGGATAGGTAAAAAAGACTCCGACGCAGGGCTTACACAATTTTTGTGGTTCAACCTTTGGATCCGCCGGAAAACTCCACAGCACTCCGGGTATGTTCACTGAAGCAGTCGACTGTCGCTACAGGAGATTAAGCGAGGACGAAGTACGCCTGACGGTGAGACGTTGCCCCTGCGGTGCGTAGGTACGAAGCGCGATTCGAAGACCCGGTTTCGACACCCAAAATTTCCTTCGGAGGGCGAATGGGTGGAGGAATCGAAAAGGTCGAGTTCAAAAAGAAAAGTGTTTAAAAAAAAGAGGACAAGTGACGGGGTAGTCTGAATCGAAAAACCCGTGCGGAGAAAAAAATATGAAGGGGAAAAAAAAGAGGCAACGAAACAAGCGTTTGAGATGGCCTTGCCAGTGGAAGTCCCGCCAAAGACAGGAAGTGGGAAGGAGAAAATCGGGGAACGGGAAAAAGGCGCACTGAAGGTCAAAGACTACTTCTCAGCAACGACACCGCGAGTCCAACAGTGGAACCCACGGAGGAAACGAGAAGAAGAAAAATGTCCTAGACTGGCTGGAGGAGGGGGAGGGAGGAGGGGTGAAAAACAGAAAAGGGAAGAGAAGAAAGAGAGGGAGGAGAGAGAGAGAGAGAGAGGGAGAGGAAGAGAGGGAAGTGTGGAAAGAGGACCAAAGAGGAATTAGTGCAGTGTGTGAGAGACAGAAGTGAGAAAATCAGAAAAATAATTAATAAAAAAATCCCAATTTTTCTGAATTGATTTTATTTAATTATTATTATTATGATTATTATTATTATTACTACTATTATTTTATTTTTATTATTGTGGTGGAAGAAGAAATGCCGAAAAGAACGCAGTAGGAAAGTCAGGCCTGACTGTGGAATCCGCCAAAAAAAAAAAAAAAAAAAAAAGACCACCCATAATAGTGCACATCTTTTTTTCCCATTCATTACCTAAGACCAATTTTACTGACTGTAAACTCCAGGTTCTTCAGAGGTAATAATGAGTAATAAGTATTTCAGTATTTCACATTCAGGGTACACTACGTAATTAACTTTTCCCTTGTTCATATTGGACCAGGAACATCATCATTCGTGACTGGTTGAAATGTGAGTGATTAAGGGACAGAAAAAATAAAGAAAAAGAAATGGAGGGGGAAAAAAAAAAAAAAAAAGACAGTCCCGGACGTCCGTGTTTTCAATCCCACACAGCAGCGATAATAGGACTAAAGCAAGGTCCGAATAATTGAGCGGAGCTCCGGAGGTTCTGGTTAGTGGGCTTCAGGGCTTCTGTGGAGTATGAACCATTCTTTCTCGGACGCTATATATATTATGGACATGGAACCGCGCTACAGGATCAGATCGTCTTTATCATGTTGATGTTTTATCAACCTGTACTTAAGGTATATATATCTATCAACTGGGAGAGATAACTTGACAACAGCCACCGTGGACAGATACAAGACGGTTATCCACTCGAGTCAGACATCTGTAATATCCGGGCTGTACATTTCTATATATAACACCGGCAGACAGACATTACTCCTACTACCACTACTACTACCACAACCACCACAGGTCGCAGCAGCTATTCCCTTGGGTCAGGTCGACGATGCCAGGATAAGAATGCCTTTTACCTCGCCTTGGACAAAGGCAAAAAAAAAGGGCCTATCTCGCCCTCTCCCGGTTTCAAGCCATCTGCCATCTGACTATGCCAGCCCCTCCTCCAGGCACACCTATTCCCTCCTTCTCCAAGTATTGAACAATCTAGCACAATAACCCCTCGGTAACTATCCCGGTCTTCCAATGTTCAATTATCCGTCCGTATATCCGCTCCCTACTCGAGCGCGGGGTCTTTTGGAGATCTACCCGAACCCGGCTATGCATTGGTTTACGACCTACACTCGCGGGTACTCTATACCCTCATGACCATGGCATGAATAACAAACTGTCAACGAATGGAAGTACTCCCTACCCGATGATCGAAGAAACTATATATATATATATCCATAGGTTCACCATTATGACATCCGATATGGTATGGAAAGGTTCGTAGTCTCGGGTAGGTGGACCAGCTAGGCATGTAACTATACGTATTCGGCATGACCGGATTATACTAGACTAGTAGGCTTATGCTGGTGCTGACTGATGGGAGAGTTGACCCGGGTTGGCCTGTACGGGACGATCTATCTGTGACATTAATGTCCTGAATGTTATTGCCAGGTTAATTTCTCCAGTCCGATCCATATCATCTCGTAGAAACTTAACTAACGGTAATGAACGTTTTGGACTCGACGGACGGCCTTGTTGAGTCCAAAAAATAATTCATTACAGCCTATTACACAACCGAATAACTGACAGGGTCCACCTGCCAGGGCGCACCAGTACAATGACATACTGTTTTATTGGGACAGGTTGTAATCAACAAATTAACACTAGTGGAATGAGAACTGATTGGTCATCTTGAAAGGAATTCCCAAATCTTCTGCTGCATCCAATGGGACAGAGCAGATTTATTCTTTGTATTGGTTTTTTTTTTTTTTTTTTTCTTTCCTCGCTCGGTAGACATGGTTCATCTTGATTGTTTAGTAAGGTATTGAATTTAATCTTCCCGTGTCTGCTCTCTATCTCAGGGTCAAATCATTACAATCGGCTGATGGTTAGCGTCAATCTCTTATCGTGCTCGTGTATCCCAGACTAAAACGCGCTTCCCCGTCACGAGGGTTCAACTTCAAGTCTATTGATCTTCATTCTAATGTACTGTTGAAACTTAATCCAAACTTAATTCATATTCCACAATCAATATAAACCATCGGGTCCCTCGTCCTTTCTAAACAACATACACACAGACGTATATACACCTAGTACATACCACGCACCGCATCTCCCAGCCAACCCAGACGAGTAGTTAGTGCAGACATCGAGTAGAAACTATCGACCGACTAACTATGTACGGCATACGGATCCCCCATACAATATGGCATGATGTTCACCATTCTAGTATACGGTCCACTCGAGTCATACCTTTGTCTATCCATGGGATGCACAGCGTACAGGAACGATGGTGCAAGAAACAATGCTAAACGATCGCTTAGCAAGCCACGCGATTCAAGCCATTAGGGCTGAAGCTCGGGGGAGAGGGGAGTTCAGTCGGGATTCTTCGGACCATCTTATTAGGTGTTATTGCTGGGGCTGCCGAGAAGACCGGGCACGGCACGTGGCTGTCTTATATTTCTTTGTTTGCATTACCGTGTTGGATTTTCTTTGTTTGCTATCGTGAGGTTGGTTCGAATCATTACTGCCTGCTATTGTTATGCATGTTTTATATCATTGTTCTTGTTACTAGTGTTACCAACCCCTCACTGGGGTAGAGAGTAGTATACTCATGGGGTTGAGTTTAACTGTAGATGGAATTGGAAGCCTAGGGATGGAGAGACTGCTTAATACATAGTATTATACTTCGTACATGACTTCCTTTCATCAGTTGAACCGCCGATCAAGAATATTCCATCCGGACCATGTTACCATTAGCGTAACGCTAACAGTTGTGCAGGTTGTGGAAGGAAAAGAAAAAATAAAAAGAAAAATCATCTGCATCCTGCAAAACATATCAAACAGCCCAAACAGAACAAATGGACATACCTCGGCCGTACATCCGCCCATGCAAGCAGTAGTAGTAGGTAGTAATATTAATACGACAATATAATAAGACATCTAGTATTAATATGTATTATAATAATAATAAGGATCTAACTGAACTGGCGACCATTCCAGAAAGAAATAGAAACCACCAATCGACCGCATCCCGTAGGCTAGAAAATGACTAACTCCATTGTATGATGTTGCATACGTGCGGGGTACAATAGCCGGGAACAGCAATTGTCCCCCGGGCCAGGCCATGACAGACCTACCTTAGACTCTTCTACTTGACCTACAGGGCAATTCCGAGTAGTTGAAGGGCCATTGACCTTTTGCCTGTGTGTTTTATAAGGTACAGCAATTTTTCAACGACGTGCCCGATGAGTCCCGAACCCTAATCAGGAAACGCATTAGTCTTGATATGGTATGGTTGTCGATCCTCGGCTCCTCTGGCCTGTGTCATATTATCGTGCACGGCCTATCCGATGCTCAGCGTATGGGCAATGGGTTCTTCGCCCAATGAACTACATTACCTATTAAGCATTATCAGACTTTACTGAGGCTGTATTGTATACATCACTAGAAATATCTGTCTCGAATCTCTATCTTATCCGTGATATATAGAGCCGATGCTCATCACATGACATGGCAGAGGAGCTGAATGCAGCAAGCTTACAGTCACTACTACCTAGGTAATAGTAATAATATATAGAAGAGTCTAGCCATCGAAGATCAATCTACAAAGCCTGCGCAATAATATGTATAGAGTAAAATACGTATTTATGAGACTATAACCTTCTCCCACTCTTTCGCACTTTCAATCCATTCCTTGGTTTATATTGACACGTTCAGCTATGATTGACTGAACGGATAAATTCAAATGCAGATCAGTTATTATTTGGCAAGGACCCGGTGTGAGTGATCTAATTCCATAAACAGTCATTCCGAGATCCATTTGGACTCTTAGGCCGAAGTCACCAAGCATATACAATACACTCACTCTATATTGAGATCGAGGGTGTGATGCCAGTTCCCTTTCTGCAACATATAGTTTGACAGCCTTATAAATATAAACCTTTAGCTAAAAGAGGCAGTTATCTGGAGGTATTATGAGTATCATATTTCGCATAACATTGCCCTTCGCAGTCCAAACCATCAGCAGTATATGCAGCCCCTTATATAATCCCCCATTTCCTCTCCAAACGCTCCCCCAACAGTCGAATTGGCGGTATCCACCGTATCGACAGCGACCAGGGGAGTAGTCCAGAAGAAGCGTTAAAACCCAGACCAATGTCACGCAGGCTAAAAAGGACAGACAGACAGCCAGCCATGCGATTAACACAATACGACATCGCAAATTCTCCTCGACGCCACAAGACGCTCAGAAGACCCAGACACTTCACATTTTAATTTTAATTTAACAAGAATACCGTCTACGCACATTTCTTCAATAAGGTATTGCCCCAGAATCCGTCCAGAGCAGGTAAGGTTGGTCGGACCCCGACGGTCTTGGAATGCCTGCAATTAACGGCCAATCAATCAATCACATTAGATATACCATCGTGTATTATAGGTAGATACCTAGGTATCAGGGGAGAGAGCAATGCTCTGAGCGATTGATCCTGGGATATTAATTAGGTAGGTAGGCACCGTATCCATCCTACACTTGAGCTCCTTAATATGAATAAAGCCGGCGTCCAACTAACGTGCTTACCATCGTATTAATTAACTATATTCTAGACTGCCAGGTAGTTCGGCAACACGATCCAACTCATCAATAATTGCGGGGTGAAAACTAAACCTCGTGAATTAACCCGTGGAGGCAAGAAGTAGAACTCTCAGCTGTAGTTACTGAGTAGGTTGGGGTTTGTCAGCGGGGTTAACGGTTAACGGTCAGATGCGGGTGGGTAGGTGGTAGTGATATATCCATGACGTTCATATCGACACCTCTCGACATCCCATCATCCATCACCACCGGAAAATAAGAAGTGAATCAAATCAAACAACAGACAAAAAAAATGCCAATGTAAGTATAGATATACAATCAAACATCACGTATTACAACTGTCTCTAAAAGATAAATGATACAGGACCCTAGAAGGCAGCTGCCAATGCGGCGGCATCGAATTCACCCTCCAGTCCTCAACGCCCGTCCCCTACCAGCTCTGCGCCTGCAGCATCTGTCGCAAAGTCGGCGGATACAGCGGGAGCGTTAACCTGGGTGGAATAGCCTCTAGTCTTGACATCAAGAAGGGGAAGGATCTGATCAAGTATGTCTATGTGCTTACTCTCTATTTATATTTACCCCTCCTCTTCGCTGCTGTCGCGTATATTTGAGACAAACAGAAGAAAGAGAGGTTCACTAACTAACTCACCACCGCAGAAAGTACTCCGCGATCAAAAACCGCGGCCAAGAAGACGAGGAGGTCTGCTCCAGCGAGCGCAATTTCTGCTCCAACTGTAGCACCATGCTGTGGCTGTGGGATCATCATTGGCCTGAGTTGATCCATCCGTTTGCGTCGGCCATTGATACCGAGTTGCCCGCTCCTGATGAAATGACTTGCATTATGGCGGGGTCCAAGCCGGCTTGGGTTCGTTGGCCGGAGGGGAAGAAGGTTGTGCATGATGTTTATGGGCCTGAGAGTTTGGAGGGGTGGCATAAGAAACATAATTTGTTTTATTCCTAGTGGGTTTATGGGGACGATAACTACAGACCACGACTACGAGAAATGAAATGTTTTGATGAAATCATGTATTATTGGATCTATCTTGCATCCAGTCGTTCCTGCGACAAACTTGAGAAAAGGTTAGCAGCTGAAACTGTACAACCAATGGCAACATGTGTGTAGAAGAGAAGTATCAGTTCTCCAAGGTGAAATTAGGTTTTTCTTCAATGGCGTTCAGTAAGAACACAGCGAATAATTTTGTTCATCATGTAGGACGGAATCGAACTGGGAAAAGTGTACTCACACTACAAGACAGTTGACGGGCATTTACGAGATCAAAACCCTAGGTGGCTTATTGAGTCAGTAACATGTCGCCAGCATATAACATGTGCATCAATGTGACAGGTCAACAGAAGTCAGGCTAGAAAGCATATTAGCAGTTGTAAATATATGAAGACAGTCAAGAACAACGTACCTCATTAAATCAGAATTTTTGTGTAATGTTCATCTCCATACGCAGAACGCACGGATCAAACAGTGTGAATAAACACGTTCATCATGTGTTGACTGTATGCAGGGCATAAAGAATATAGATAGGAAAAATAGTAACAATACCTAGGAGGCACGTTAGCATGACCTATAACTCCCAGACATTGTGACAATGAACAGATGAAGTAGGACTCAGGTGACGAGTTCTCAACAATCGATACACCAGACTGACACCCGCAGAGTTTGTACGCTCCGCTTTTGATGGATGCAGTCCAATGCACTGTCTGTCCGCCCGTTCGTTCAAGCTATCTTCATCGAAGTGCCCATAGGCAAAAGTTGGAAAGAAGGATATTATTTACCTATTGATCGTCTGTTAGTGGAAACTCATAACAAAGATCAATGCATTTAACAGAGCAAAACAATCCAACGAGGTCAGACAAGGCTGAAACTTAAAAAATACACGAATTCCACATGATAACTTAAGATTGAGGAATGCCTTAGAGCGTGTCATAATGTCATCATCGAAGGAGGATGATATAAGGTCGACATGAGATGAAGAAAAAAAAGAAAAAGGAAGATAGATCCACCATACCTTTTACTAGTACAGAGTCGAATGGGCGAAGAACCGCAGTCGTCATTAGACATAGGCCTGAGAGAAAATCACGTTAGCAACATGTACAGCATGGCCTTCATGATCGAAGAACAGTGACAATGTAGATCAGAGTAATTCTAGAGACTTAAAAGGGTCCTTCATGATTTTTCGGCCGTGGATACTCCTGTTAAGGAAATTCATCCTGAAAGGTGTGGTTGTGGATAATAATAGAAAGGAAAAGAGAATCGACTCACTCTTCTATTGGGGAGTGTCCAATGGAGTGTAAACTGCCAGAGGACACTTGACATACCAACAACCAAAACGCACCAGGCGTTGGTGTTGGGATCCGTTTCTTGAACCTTGCGGTTGCAAGCGTGGGAAGATGAAGAAAAAATTGTTGTGGGCTGCGACTAAAATTTATAGTCCGGAGCTAAGACAACGGCACGCGAGAGCGACTAAAAGTGTTGTTTGATAATCAGACAAACAAGTGGGCCGGCTCTAGTACTGCGACCTTCCCGAAGCGAAAGAATTGACTATATTGCAGTTCAACACGATTTATAATATTCTTTCGTTGTATAAGAAAGTATTAGAGAAGAGAGAACGGGGAAGTTTACATCTATCTCGCGAATGATAAGTATTTGTGTAGACACCACCATCGCATGCTTGCTTACTAGAATAAAGGGCAAGTGTCAGACCAGTCTTGGATACTCGTGCAGTCGGTAGTCTATTGTATGATACATGTCTATTTCTAGCTGGTGGGTATATTGTACAGTCGATCTTCAACGGCTTTTGCCTAAGCCAAAGCATAGATCTCTTCCGATGGGACATTCCCACATCGAAGGGTCAAAACTTGTTTGTCTCCGTATAAACGAGGTAAAAGTAGGGTAAAAGTAGGATTGGCCGTGTCGAGTAAATATAAATATGCCATACGCAGTGGGTATTGGTTGATTCAAATTGCTCGATAGTCCCAAGCAGAGCAGGAGGAGACTAGATTTCGTGTCCCATTTCCCAAAATCGCGTATTGGCATATGTCAGACATAGCTCTCCCGCGGAGGTGGTTCCCGCGTGCGGATCCGGGTGCGCCAAATGTGGTGACAACGCACGCACGACAATCCCAACAACAATGGTATGGTCGTAGACATCGACGCTCTTAGGGTGGAGCTGGCACTCAAAGACGAAGGGGAAGTCGTCCGTTCCGTCCGCTTCTTTATCCGTGGCGAGACGGGTCTTCCGGCGCAGCAACGGGAGCGGCTTGCTAGCCGGGTCGCTTGCATGGGCCGCAAACTCATAGTCGCCTTCGCCGCTGAGAATCTTGAGATTGTGATTGCCCTTGGAGAAATCACGGGCTAGGGCGGCGGTGACCGGGCCCGGGGCGAGGAGGTGGACAAGGAAGCGGCTGGATGCCTGAAGAGCGCTGAGAGTCTCCGAGGGCCGGCGGACGTTGAAGGAGATTACTGGTTCCGGGCTGAGGGTCACAGTATTGAAGGAAGAGACGGTCATTCCACGGAAGGCTTTATCGGTGCCGTCGTGCGGGTCGGTGGCTGTGATGATGGCGACGGGGTAGGGAACCCGGCGCATGAGGAGGCGCACTTGATCTGGGAGGGGGAGGTTGCTTCCAGAGGCGTTGCTTTTGCTGATCGGGCGATCCTGTGTGTTGACCGACGCTGGGGGCTCATTTGCGGCTGCTGATGAGCCGGACGAGATGCTTCTCAGAGAGGACCATGGTTGGGCGGCACGGATGCAGCGATGGGCGATGGTGATAGAGCCATTTCGCGGTTCTAGCGATGCATTGTCAGATCAATAACAAAGCAGAATGAACAGAGTGTGCTGGTATTTACCTGAGCAGCAACCTGCGATCCGAGTAACAGAACCCACAGCCCGCAAGAAAGAGCGATTCATTCCGCCGGTGGTGGTGGCCGTCGGCTCAAGGAACAAGAACGAGGAAGACACTGGGCGCAAGACGATCAGATCTCCCCACAGTCATCATGAGGGCAAAAGTTCGAGCGTCTCAGTCAACGACCATGCCTGAGCAAAAAGACGAGATAAACCAAGAAGCACTATGGAGTAAAAGTGACGTTGCTATCAGGCCAGGAACAAGGGTAAAAAAGGCGAGGAAAACGTCGGAGACGACCACGCTTACGTAAGGTTCCCGTCCGCCAAATATTTCTCGTCCAAAGGAACCAACCCATCATGTCCAATCCAGGCAAACCACTCGACTGAACCCCAGCACGATCTCGAATTGAACCACACTCTCCTTGTATTTCAGTTGCCGGAGACGATCCAGCCAGGTCGATTTATACCAACTTTCCCGAATTCCCGGGCAATGTCCCTCCACACCTCCCTCCGCCGCAGCGCGGCCGCAGCAACCAGCCGCCTCCCGACAACGCCCTCCTCCACGACCTTCATCTGTACACAATGCCGGCACGCCACGCTGCTGCGCCGTCCCAAGCGGCCCTACACCTTCACGCAGCTGATCACGCTCTCCGACGGCAGCGCCTTCATGCAGCGCACTACCTCCCCGGCCCCTGTCTACCGCTCCACCCGTGACACCCGCAACACGCTCCTCTGGAACCCGTCGTCGACCAAACTCATGAACGTCGAGGACGACGAGGCTGGGCGGTTGGCGGCTTTCCGCGCTAAATACGGCCGTATCTGGGATGCGAATACGCCCGCTGCTCCTGCTGAGGAGGGCGCTGAGAAGAAGTCTGGTGCTGAGGCTGAGGCTGAGGCTGCTGCTGCTAAGGCGCAGGCGGAGGCGGAGGCCCAGGAGGAGGAAGATAATTTGCTGGATTTGATTAGTTCGTTCGGGCAGGAGGAGACGCAGGCGGGGGAGAAGAAGAAGAAGAATTAGATTTGTTTGCGTTGGGGTGGTATTGGGTAGATTGGGGTTGTGAGGGGAAGTTGTTGTCATTTTGTTCTATTATATGTTGCGTTTTTATATCTAGATCCCGGATTTGGGGGGGTTTTCTTGTACAGTATATCTTACTATGTTATATCATCGGGTGCAATGTATCATGTGCAAATGATGTGGCTTCTCACTTGCCTATGTGGCTACGGTGGTTTGGAGTTGGGATTACGGGTATTCGCATCGGCTTGGTATTATGGCCACGGCTTATGTAGGAAGCCTAATACTACTCGCGTTGCATCGTCGGAGAAGACTTTGTCATAAGGTGGAGTCAAACAGATGGCGCGCCACAAGTACAGTCATTGACCAATCTCTGTAGGTAAGGATATTGGCGCGTCCGCTTTTTATACAAGGTTGGCCAGGATCCGGATGGAAACGATCATGCCTCTCCCTCTGGCACAGACGCCGACGCCGATGCATTGCTCTCATCTGCTGCCGCCTGAGACGGGGCATTGTCGGCGGGAGCCGCGTAGAATGGGGCTCCATCCTCGCCCGCATCCAGCTGGTATAGGAACGTCTCCCACAACTCGATCAACTAGAAGACTGTGTTAGCCAACAGGCCCAACTGCATATATAGACGGTGAACCCACCTCCTTTTGAGCTTCGACGGCGCTCTCGAGGAATGTCTCGACCCCGGACTTGAAATCCTCCACCTTTTCCTTTTCAAACCGCTGCAGCTCGTTGCGCATCAATCGCCCCATGTCTTCAAACAGCAGTCTTGCCTGGTGTACCTTGCGCTCCGCATCCGCTACATCGGCATTGACCTGGTTCAGGCGGTCCTGCTGGGTCTTTCCTTGTCGAAGGAGCTTGTCTTGGGTATGCTTGCGTTTCTGCATCTCCGCCTCGGCCGCGTGCCAGCTGTGGTAGGCCTTTTGCCGCTGGGAGAAAGCAGTTTTGATGCTTCCGATCACGCGGAGGTACTCATCAATGGTGATACCCAAGGTCAGAACATCCTGCTGGGCCTGACGCTCATACAGCTCTTGGATGCGAACCTGCAGGTCAGAAAGTCCATACAGAGGACTCGACAGAGCCGGAGACAACTCGACCGCAGCCAAGGCCTGAAGAGAGCCAGAAAAGTCGCCAGCAGCTTCCGCCAAACCCTTGCGTTGCGCCACAACCGTGTCGATCGATTTCATTAAGGCTTTGAGTTGGTTCTCCAGCGCATCTAGATAGATTTTTCGGTCATGGAACCACTGCGAAATGATGGTCAGCGTTGTCTCCAAAGGTGTCCGGCCAAGTTCGACGTACATCATCATGCTCGACAAATTTACCGCCTCCGCCAACGTTAATCCCAAAGGAGCTGAACATGCCCTTATTTTGACCGAGGTCCGGCTCTCGGTTCTCCTTGTTCTTGACATCGAGGTTGAAAGTCTCGCTCTCCAGGAATATTTTGAGGTCCCCGTCTTGCTGGAGGATGGGATGCGCCGCGATCTTGTTCAGCATGCGCTCCAGCGCCGCTCTTCGCGACTCAACGAAGTTGGTATCGAAACGGCCAACGGCCTGCTTCTCGGGCGGAGGGGGCACAACCACGCCGGGGTTGCTATTATGCATCGAGTTATAAAGCCAAAGAAAGTCGCGGTACCGACGGCTGACGAAGAATTCGGGTTGTCGGTACGCTTTCGACGTCGTCTGTCGCAGGCCTCAGTCATCTGGGACACGGCACATTTCAACCGTGTAAATCAAGGGACAACATACCTTGGTCCGGACTTGGTATACAATATGACTGCTGGTCAGATCACCCACTTTGTGCGGATCACCCACAGTAATGTCAAAGGTCGGGTTCGCCGCCTTCTCCACGCTGATACTGGGTTCCGACTGTCTCTTGGAGGTTTCGCCCTCGCTGGGAGCCTGTACCGGAGGAGGGCCGTGGAACCCACCACCGTCTTCCTCCAGGGTTACCGAGTCCGCCATGCCGGCCGTGCCGGAAGCCTGAGACGTGGACGAGGTTGGGCGCACATTACGCCCGGCGAACGCCTCCTTCTGGGGCGGGGTAGGGGCCTGTTCCGTGGCCGTGGGACTGGTCTCGTTGGCTTTGTCCCCTAGCGGACCCAGGGGATCAACGGTATCATCGACGGCTTCGAGCTTGGTCGCATGAGCGCTAATCTTGCGGGTGCCTCGCGGGCCTCGTCGTGCCGGCGATCGGGGGGCGTGCACGTTCGCTTGTTGTGACGATTGTTCGGGGGCTGCGCGGAGCACAGAGTTAGCCTGCGACAAGGGATTGTTTGGCGGGAAAGGAGACAATCATGCAAGGAGAGTACGTACTGGTATCGTCGGCGCCCGATTTCGATGCCCCGATGGGGTGGGTGGACTGTGAGGGCTCATCTGTCGACACGGGTCAGCGACGGTACGATGCGACATGATTGACTGCCTGCTTACCGCCCCACGGGGAATCCCCAGAGTCCAGATCCATGAGAGATGAGTGTGGAAAACAAACAGGCGAGAGAAAGCAGAGGGAGAGTAACAGAGGAGGAATAAAAGTCGGAGGGGAATGGAGTGGAAGAGGATGTGAGGGGGGAAGGAGGTGCCTAGGTAGGAGTAGTTGGAGAGGGTGAGCTTGGACTGGATCGGATTGAACTCGACTAGACCGATGACGACCCGCATCAACGGGTCTCAGCCAACACCTTCTCACAGCCAAGCTTATGCAGTATATAACTCTAGTGAGCAATTCTACAAATAATGTGCTTATTTTATTTTTATTTGCAGTTGATTCTGTCCCATTTGCTGATGACCCGGTCGCCTACTGCTATAATAAAGCAAGGTTCCATTACCATTGAAGACTATAGGCCAATTGGACCATTGTACTCAAAGCTGATCTAGCTTAAATGCTTTCCTCATCTATAGATATATTCATCATCATCATCGTTATAAAGCAACTCTCTACTGAGGCTTCACCCAGGGAAGGCCCAGCTTGTGCATCTCCACCGCTAATTGGAAGAGATAATCCAAACTCTCGCACTGAGTCTTCGCCTTGACAACGTCGTCGCCCCACACATAACTACCAATCTAATTAGTACCAACGTAGACAAGACACCAGCGAGCAAACTTACATTCCGTGTCTCCGCACCAGAACCGCATAGGTATCCGGGTTCTCCTCCATGGCCTTCTCCAGACCCGCGGTCAGATCCTCCTCGTGCGCCGTGTTCTCAATGATCGGAATCCGCAGCGTATCGAAGAAACCCAGCATGCCTTTGCCCTTGCCCCGGGGAATTCCCTTGATCTGCTCAATGTTGCTGATCTCGAAGGCACCCTCGGCGCCTAGCTCGCGCTCGACCAGGAGCGTCACCAGAACCGCCCACTGCGAGTGGGTGTGAATGCAACAGCCGGCGCCGCGCTCAAAGGCAGCCAGGAACAGAGGGGTACAGGCGGAGGGCTTGAGCTCGAGGGGCTTGCGGATGTACTTGCGGTCGGAGGGCGGGTACTTGGGAGTGGGGAACTCGAGAACGAAGATGTTATCGGACTCCATCATTTCCTTCTGGACGCCTGAGGGAGCGATGAAGATGTGGTTGCCCTGACGGATGGAAGTCTATCATGATCGATTGAGCTTTAGTATCTGGATGTTCCATGCGCAGGGACAGGGCCCACGGGGAGAGAGAAAGAGATCTTACGCCACCACCGGTACCAGTGACCCATCCCCAGTTGTAAAATCGACGGCAGAGATCCGGGATCAAGTTGGCCGGGTGTTTGGGGTCACTGGACTGGACCAGATGATCATTGTTGGTGTCCGTCATGGTGTGGGGTGGTAGATTGGAGGGGCAGTTGGGATTGAATGAGATGGAAAAAGGATTCTTTGAGAGCGAAATAATTCTGATCTCCTTATCCCCAGTTTAGTTTCAACCAGGAAATGATATGATTCAGTCTGCAGATGACAAGAGTGCGCCACTCAAAGGGTGATTGTCCAGATGTAATGGTCGAGGGGAGAAAAAAAAGACGCGACCAGCGGGGAAAGATAGACGTGCTTGTGCATCCATTGGTGGGGAGCAGTAGCGCAATCCAACTTGACAAGCAATTTCAGTGAAGAATGGAATTCTTAACAGAATTGACAGTGAAAGTGGAGAGAGGGTGTGAATAAATTCATCTATCATAATGAATTATAACCAACTACAATGAATCAACAATGGATAATGAATTATAGAATAGGTACTCCCTACAAGGTTGATGTACCCGTCCATAGTAATTCTAGTGCAAAGTGACTTCCATCAGTGAACAGCAAAGAATGTTGGAGAAACCCCGCTAAACCCCATTGAGCGATGAAAGAGGCCACCTTGGAGTTTACCCGCAGCTTCATATTATGACTGCCATCTCCTCTTCTTATATAACCTCTCTTTCTCTCTCTCCACCTCTTTCCCCCCTTCTTCCCCCTGGTGTGGTCAGTTTATGCTTCGGCTTCACCTCCCTTTTGATTTATCTTCACCAATCCTCTTCCTACATCTTGTGGAGGTTCAATCGCTGGTTTAGTTTATTGTTTGTTCCTTTAATCCACCATGCGCGTCAACGCCGCGTTTACCTCTGCCTTGGTGTCCTCGGCCACTCTCATGGGCTATGCTCATGCGGAGGATGCTGAACCCAAGGCCGATGCCTCGTCGGTGGCTGAGAAGCCTACCTTCACGGTATGTCTTCCTGGAATTCCCCGCAAATTGTCTAGATGGTTTGCGCCTCGGTGTCTCCACAATTGCTAACTTGGTCCCCCCAGCCGACCACGCTCAAGGCGCCGTTCCTGGAGCAGTTCACCGACGACTGGACCTCGAGGTGGACCCCGTCGCACGCCAAGAAGGAGGATTCGACCTCGGAGGAAGACTGGGCCTATGTGGGCGAGTGGTCCGTTGAGGAGCCTACCGTCCTGAAGGGCATTGAGGGTGACAAGGGTCTCGTCGTCAAGAACCCGGCCGCTCACCACGCCATCTCGGCCAAGTTCCCCAAGAAGATCGACAACAAGGGCAAGACCCTCGTCGTTCAGTATGAGGTCAAGCCGCAGAGTAAGTCCCCGTCGGGTAGCAATCGTCGCGATAGCTGGAGGAGATGACTGACAAGTTTCCTTCCCAATAGACTCTCTGGTCTGCGGTGGTGCCTACATGAAGCTCCTCCAGGACAACAAGAAGCTTCACGCCGAGGAGTTCTCCAACGCCTCCCCCTACGTGATCATGTTTGGTCCCGACAAGTGCGGTGCCACCAACAAGGTACATCCGGCTTCTACCGAATCAATGACGCAACAGTCACTGACTGACCTACCCATTAGGTTCACTTCATCTTCCGCCACAAGAACCCCAAGACCGGCGAGTACGAGGAGAAGCACCTGAAGGCCCCCCCTGCTGCTCGCACCAGCAAGGTCACCTCGCTGTACACTCTGATCGTCCGTCCCGATCAGACCTTCCAGATCCTGATCGACGGCGAGCCCGTCAAGGATGGCAACTTGCTCGAGGACTTCAACCCTCCTGTCAACCCTGAGAAGGAGATCGACGACCCCAAGGACAAGAAGCCTGCCGACTGGGTGGACGAGGCGAAGATCCCCGACCCCGAGGCCAAGAAGCCCGCCGACTGGGACGAGGAGGCCCCCTACGAGATTGTGGACGAGGAAGCCACCATCCCCGATGACTGGCTGGAGGATGAGCCCACCAGCATCCCCGATCCCGAGGCCGAGAAGCCCGAGGACTGGGATGACGAGGAGGATGGCGACTGGATCCCTCCCACCGTGCCCAACCCCAAGTGCAGCGAGGCCTCTGGCTGTGGCCCCTGGTCTCCGCCCATGAAGAAGAACCCGGCCTACAAGGGCAAGTGGAGCGCGCCTCTGATCGACAACCCTGCCTACAAGGGTGTGTGGGCGCCGCGCAAGATCGCCAACCCCGCCTACTTTGAGGACAAGACCCCCGCCAACTTTGAACCCATGGGTGCTGTACGTTATCTACTTCTTTTTTCTTCCCCCCTAATAAATAGGCAAGATGCTGACCGACGCAGATTGGCTTTGAGATCTGGACCATGCAGAACGATATTCTGTTCGACAACATCTACATTGGTCACTCCGAGGAGGATGCCAAGAAGTTCCGCGAGGAGACCTTTGATGTCAAGCAGCCCGTGGAGAAGGCGGAGGAGGAGGCGCTCAACCCCAAGAAGGAGGAGGGCGCGACCACCAGCGTGAGCTTCAAGGAGGACCCCGTGACCTACGTCCGCGAGAAGGTCGACCAGTTCGTCGTTCTGGCCAAGCAGGACCCCCTGACCGCCGTGAAGACGGTGCCCGAAGTGGCGGGTGGTCTGGGTGCGCTGCTCGTGACGATGATCCTGATCATCGTGGGTGCGATCAGCGCCAGCAGCCCGGCCGCTGCGCCCGCCAAGAAGGGCAAGGCGGCTGCCAGCGCCCCCAAGGAGAAGAAGGGCGAGGCGACCAGCTCCGCGGCCGACACGGGCAAGGGCGGCGCCACCAAGCGCACCACGCGGTCGTCTGCCGAGTAAACCGGCCCGATCGAGAGCTCCTGACGGGGGAAGGAATGGAAAGCCCCGACGTGTCCTCCACGGAAAAGCCGGAAAAGCCCGGACAGCACCGAAGGAACCGTCGCCTACCAACACCACGACAGGAAGAATAAAAAAAAAATAGTTAAAAAAAAAGGGAACTATGTTTAATCCATACCACAATTTGAGCGTTCAATCCAGTCGTTCTATCAAATTTGTTACCATTCGGGGGAGTCGAGTGGAATTAGTGATTGGGAGGAGGAAAGAATGCCGCCGTGTAAAGTAGTTTGATTACGTGAGAATTCAGAGTTCCATTCAGATCGGTCTGTATATCCATTGTACCTCAGGCACCTGTAGGGACTAACTTACATTACAGTTAGTACCAGGAACTACCTACCTAGTAGGGAATTCGGAGCTTTATAGATCTGCGATATCGGAGGAGTCAACCACCATGCTCCCGACGGATATCCCAGATAGAAGTGTCCCGACATGATCCCAATATAATTAATAAGTAAATCTATCACGCCAGGAATAAGTGAGGCAGTCGATAGCGACCACTTTCCAACCTTACGGCTCCATCCATGATAGTCACCTACCAGGGAGGTCCTGTAACCATTGGTTCATCCCCACCGGCGAGGACGATGATTGGGCGGGATCGCCGACCCGCGAGGATAACCTCGGCGATGGAACAGCTGGAGATATGGGGTGCTGACTCAGCCCCTCCCAACATAAGTTTACCCCAGGAAATCCATCCAGGTACTGCGCGTTATTATCTCGACTTCATCTCGTCACTTGCCACTTCTCTCTTCTCTTCTTCTTCTTCCCTTTTCTCGTCTTACATTGTCCCCTTCATCTTTGTTCGTCCCTCTTATCTACTACCACACTATTCACCATGGCCGCCAGCCGGTCGTTGGCTCGCTCTCTCCCCGCTCTCCGCGCGGCTTCTCCCCGCACCGCGGTGGCCACCTCGTCCCTCAGAGTTGCGGCGGCGTCTGCATCTCGTTCGCTGTCCTCGACGGGTTCCTCGTCGCTGCGGGCATCTCAGCGCATCTCGACATCGTCCCCCTCGGTGGTGTGGTCGCGGAGACTCCATGCCACCGCGCGACAGCTGACCCCCGCAACCACCTCCGCGGCTACCACCGCTACCGAATACCCGACCACGCACGAGCGGATCGCAAACCCCATCGACACCGCCAATTTCCTCGACAACGAGTTTCGCCCCTCCCAGGCCTCCACCTGGATTGACCTGTACGACCCCGCCACCAACAACCTCGTTACCCGGGTGCCCCAGAGTACCGATGAGGAGCTCAAGGCCGCCGTCGACTCCGCCCAGAAGGCCTTCCCCGCCTGGCGGGCCACCAGCGTGATGGCCCGACAGCAGATCATGTTCAAGTTTGTCAATCTGATCCGTGCCAATTGGGACCGCTTGGCGGCTTCCATCACCCTGGAGCAGGGCAAGACCTTTGCCGATGCCAAGGGAGACGTCCTCCGTGGTCTGCAGGTGGCCGAGACCGCCTGTGGTATTACCACTCAGCTCACGGGGGAGGTCCTGGAAGTCGCCAAGGATATGGAGACCCGCAGCTACCGTGAGCCGTTGGGCGTGGTAGCCGCTATCTGCCCCTTCAGTAAGGACCCTCTTTTCCTCTTTTTGCTCTCCACAGGTCGGAAGGATGTCCGATGATTCCCGCCCGACGCTAACCGAGCTCCGGCATACAGACTTCCCCGCCATGATTCCCCTTTGGTGCATCCCCGTCGCGACCGTGACGGGTAACTGTCTCGTCATGAAGCCGTCGGAGCGGGACCCCGGCGCTGCCATGATTCTGGCCGAGCTGGCCAGGGAGGCCGGGTTCCCGCCGGGCGTCATCAACATCGTCCACGGATCGGCCAAGACGGTCGACTTCATCCTGGACGAGCCGGCCATCAAGGCCATCAGCTTCGTGGGCAGCAACCGCGCCGGCGAGTACATCTACACGCGCGGATCGGCCAACGGCAAGCGGGTGCAGGCCAACCTGGGCGCCAAGAACCACGCGGCCGTGCTGCCGGACTGCAACAAGAACCAGACGCTCAACGCCATCGTCGGGGCGGCCTTCGGCGCGGCGGGCCAGCGCTGCATGGCGCTCAGCACCGTGGTCTCGGTCGGCGAGACCAAGGACTGGCTGCCGGAGATGGCGGAGCGGGCCAAGGCGCTCAACGTCAACGGCGGCTTCGAGGAGGGCGCGGACCTGGGTCCGGTCATCAGCCCGGAGAGCAAGAAGCGGATCGAGGATCTGATCGCCTCGGCGGAGGCGGAGGGCGCCACCATCCTGCTGGACGGTCGCGGCTACAAGCCGGAGAAGTATCCCAACGGCAACTTTGTACGTCCTTTCCCCTAGTCATCCCACCATAACCATGGTCCCCGCTGTAACATCCACTAACATCCCCCAGATCGGCCCCACGATCATCACCAACGTCACCCCCAACATGCGCTGCTACAAGGAAGAGATCTTCGGCCCGGTGCTCGTGTGCGTCAACGTCGACACCCTCGAAGACGCCGTCGACCTCATCAACGCCAACGAGTACGGCAACGGCGCCGCGATCTTCACCCGCTCGGGCCCGACGGCATCTCGCTTCCAGAAGGACATCGAAGCCGGCCAGGTCGGCATCAACGTGCCCATCCCGGTCCCGCTGCCCATGTTCTCCTTCACAGGCAACAAGAAGAGCATCGCCGGCGGCGGCGCCAACACCTTCTACGGCAAGCCCGGGCTGCAGTTCTACACGCAGCAGAAGACGGTCACGAGTTTGTGGCGGGGCGAGGATGCTGTGAGCACTAAGGCCCATGTGAACATGCCGACGCCTTCGTAGACTTGTCATTTATTATTAAATGCATTGCTACTAACGAGTTTGATGGCTGGTTTAGTTTAAGATCTAGGTTGGACTGGTTTTGAATAAATTGGCTTGATTTCTTTCTTTCTTTCTTTCTTTTTTCTCTCCGTCCTTTTTCTTTTTCTTTTTCTTCTGATGATGGTGATGATTACTGTAATGCTACCTAACTATTACTCTATACGTTCAGCCGTTCAGGGTCTGAGGCTGTGTGGACGGATCGCCACCGTGCTGGATGATCGCCATGTGATCCTACCCCGGGTAAAAAAAAATGAGGGGAACACCTCCGTTCACCCGGGATCCGTGCATGCATTATTTGATTTGATACTCAATACGATGGATGTTGATACTGTGATAGCGTCGCGTCTATAATTAAATGGATGTTGATACTACGATGGATCGATCCAACGAACAAGATGAACAATAAAGATGGTCATAGTTTCGTTTATTCATTTACAAACCGCACTCGTCTAGTTCTTCTTGCTAAAGGTATAGACCAGTCGAGCCATCTGGCACTTGCCCTCCTTGGCGACGACCACGCGACGGGTGTGGAGACGCTGGCCGTTGATGTTCTCGAAGCCCCAGACCTGTCATTATTAGTATTGGTATTTACATCCCAGGGACTGAGGGCCTAAAAAGATGAGAGGGGGGGAAATACCTGCTCCGCCGTCCACTTATTCTCATTGTTAACCACAAAGCTCTGCAACCAGAGACCCTCACCCTCACCGAACTCCTCCGCACCCTCCGACTCAACGAGGAAGCCCTCCGTCTCGGCACCGTCGATGAGGATCTCACCGCGCAGGAAGCGCGCGACCTTCTCGGTCAGCGCGGCGTCGTCAACCTTGGTGTTGACGACGACGGCAGGACGCACCTTGCCGTCGACGGCGGAGCCGCGCAGGTAGCGCGACTGGCCGTCCAGACGGCCGAAGACGTGGTCCTCGTGGGGGCGCTTCTCCCAGTCGGTGATGCGGGTCTCGGCGGTGCCGGGGATGCCGCCGGTCAGGGACTGGGCGATGTCGATCTGGTGGACGGTGGGTTTGGCGGGGTCGGGGATGGCGTGCTTGACGTTGAGGGTGATGGTGGCCATGTTGAGGGCTTTGCGGGTCATCCAGCCCATGCCTTGCTGGGGGGAGTTAGTTTTATTTTATTTTTCTATTTTATTGTTGGGTTGTTTGTAGGGTTTTATGGGCATACCAAGGCGAGGACGGGCTCGGTGGGGTTGGAGATGGATTTATCCTGGGATTGTTAGCTTCTGTATATGGTGTTTGTCTTCTAATCAGTCTTGGGATAGCATACCATCACCCACTCTCCGGCGAGGTTCTTGATCGTGACATCGGTGGGGGCAGCCATGGTGATGGTGTAGGTGGGGTAACGATATAGGAGAGGTAAAAGGGTATACGGGGTTGACAGAGGGATAGACAGAAAGACAGAGTTGAAACGAAGAGAAGGAAGAGAGAAGGGAGGAGAGAGACAGGGTTAAATAGAAGGAGAAAGACAGCAGGAAAGACCGTGAATGTGACGGAGTGGGATCTCTCCGGAAGTCCCAACGAGGAAATGGAGAACCAATAATGTCATCCTTTCTCCAGTTTCTTCTGCCCCGCGTCTTGGGTCACCCGAGGCTGTTGGCCTCACATGCATGTGGTGCCAATCGTGCCTGCTTCCGCTCGGGCGTTTCTTTTTAGTCCTTCTTTTAGTCCTCCAGGTACGTCAGTGGAGGAGGATGGGATTGGATCAATGATGCCGTTCTTTTCCTCCATCTCCCATGAACCCCGTCTGTCTCCTGTTCCATGCATGGTTTATCATTCCGGGGATGTTCTTGGCGGCGTGGTCCATTCGCGTACGGTGTATTGATTATATTAAGTGGTTGTTGGATCGTTTTCTATATAATTATCTATAATTCTTCATCTATATTAATATAAAGAAAGATATACAGAAAGAGAGAGTAGTAGATGAGTCGATATCGAATATCGATGTCACATGAAAATCAACAATGAGCGACACCTCAGGCATGACCCCTGGCACGTGTGGCGCTAACCCATCCCGGCCTAGCGCCATCTCACCTGACCGACGACGTGTTGACCCCGTGATTCCCTCCGCTTCATACTTCCTCTGCTCCTCGACCTGCTTCACGTCATCATGGCCTTCAACAAGAAATACGCCGGTCTCCCGGACCTGGTATGCTTCCTTCTGCTCAAGATGCAAGTCTCTGTTACTAATAAAAAAAAGGACCTTGCGCCCGACATCTACGAAACCCCCGACCTGACCGACGATGCCTCCACCATCCAAGTAATACAGTCCGTCAACCCATCGAATCTCCTCACCGCTCTAACCCTCACAGACGCAAACCATTCGCACCACCTCAGACGATGGTGTTCCCTCGTCCAACCCGGACATCGACCGGCAACCGGTCAATGCCGACGCCGCTCGTGCTCACTTCCTCGGGGCCACCGTGGACGCCCGCGATGCCAACTTCTCCGACAGTATCGCCGCGAAGCGCCGCGCCTACCGCAGCAAGTCGCGTCGCCGTCAGCGCCGGACGGGCCCCAACGGGGTCGAGGAGGTCGGGGACCTGAGTGACAGCGAGGACGAGGGCGTCGAGCGGAAACTGGCGCGTCTCCGTCGCGAGGTCGAAGAGCTCAAGAATGAAATGGCGGCTCAAGCGGACGGGAAACAGACCGAGGAATCCGACACGCAGGGACAGGAGAAACCCGCAGACGATGGGATCCTGGAACTCAGCCGGGCCGTCGATAGCCTGTACGCGTCCGCACGGGGCGCGCCGCATGCAAACGGTGGCGCCGCCGCGGCCTTGGCCCAGAAATTATCTGGAGATAGTGATCCCGAGTCATCTGCCGCGCAGACGGCAGATGGCGCCGCCAACCAGAAAGGAACCGCGGTGTCACAGGCAGCAGTCCCAGGACCCGAGCCCGCGTCGGCCAGCGTGCTTGCCCACGCCGCCGCCTTCGACAGCCGTTTGGCCCTGATCGAAGCCGCCATGGGCATCAGCAGTGCCTCCAACCCCTTCCTCCCCACCGATTCAGAGCAGCAGCCGGCCCTGCAGCCTGTGCTCCCAACCATAGAGCACCTGACCTCGCGTCTCGCCACCTTAACCACCACCCTGGTCGGCCCGAGCCCCGTCTCCGCCGTGCCAACAACAACAACGCACGGCACCACCTCCACCATCGCAAGCACCACCCCTCACCTCGAGACCCTCTCCACCCGCGTGCGCAAACTCGCCGCCGACGCAGAGGCCCTCGCATCCGCGCGCAAACGCGCCCTCGACACCGCCAAAGCCGCCCAGAACGCGCGCATCCCACTCGAACCATCCCCCAACAACATCCTCGACCCCGACCACGACCCCTCCGCCCACCAACAAATCGACTCCGCCTCCTCCGACACAGCCGAAGTCCTCGACCCCGCCGCCGCCCAACGCGACGAACAAGCCACCAAGATCCAAGCCCTCTACGCCACCCTCCCCACCATCCAATCCCTCCACCCGATCCTCCCCAGCGTGCTCGAACGCCTGCGCTCCCTGCGCGCCTTGCACGCGGGAGCCGCCCACGCCGCCGAATCGCTCGACGCCCTCGAGCGCCGCCAGGCCGAGATGGCCGGCGAGATCGCGCAGTGGCGCGAGGGTCTCCGCGTCGTGGAGGAGAAGATGGGTCGTGGTGAGGAAGCGCTGAAGGGGAATGTCGAGGTTGTGGAGCCTTGGGTGCGGGAGTTGGAGAGGAGAATGCAGGTTTTGGGTGTTGAGGGGAGTAATTAGGTAGTTGGTAGGTGGTAGGTGGTGGGTTGCTTAGTACATACATACATAATAAATACCCTTTTTTTCTTCTTTTTATTCATCATTCATTGATTGGTTGGTTTATTCGTTCATGTTCTTGCGCTTTTTGGCCACTATTTGGGCAGTTTAGGCCGTCGTCGTGATATTGTCAGCCAAGTGAACGAAACTGTACATGACTGCCTTTGTGAGGTGTAGCATAGGTAGCTACCTACTACCTAGGTAGGTAATAATACCATCATCAAAAAGCAGATATAAAGAGAGAGGGGGCAAGTGAAATAAGTAACCCAGCCGGTATGCAACGACAGATACAACCCAAATGGTATATATAATAATAGTAATACACACAATCCAAATTCCACACTACCTACTAGAATCTAAATTTTATAAAAAATAAACTACTCCACCCCCCTCTTCAAGATCAAAATCTTCGGCTGCATCCGCAACTCCACCCACCAACCACGCGTCACCCGCTGTCTAATCCAGTCACGAACACATTCCCAGACATTGACAGCGCGCTGTCCCAGCAAGTCGCGCAGGACGCGCTCTTCAACCGCACCGGCAGCCTCCTCACCGGGCTTGACGAGGCTCACGCCCGCGAAGCCGTCGATCGTCTCGAGCGGTTCCCACGGTCCCGACGCGGCGAGCCCTGGGTGTGTGAACTGCTCGTCTGGCTCGACGAGGATGTAGTCGAAGGGGGACCAGAAGGCTGGGTCGGCTGTGCGGGCTGGGTCCTCCGTTTTGTCGTAGGACCAGGTGGAGCGCGCGTGGTGGAGGGTTGGGAATCCTGCTGTGGCGGTACCGGGGACCATGACGAGGCGTTTGTCGGATGGGGGCTTCTCCAGGAAGCGGGTGATGCCTGTTTGGCAGGCGAGGTTGCCGAGGTGGACGGAGATGGCGGGTTGGGTGTTGTGGGCGTTTGCGTGGAGGGTGCGGAGGGCGATGGCGCCGGGGTAGTTTGCTGCGGAGGCGGGGAGGAGGACGGCGGTGGAGAGGAGGAAGGAGGCGAGGGCGGAGGCGAGGAGGGCGAGCGAGAGAAGTCTGTAGAGGAGGGTTTTGCCGCGGCGGGTCCAGATGTAGGAGGCGCCGAGGGCGGACGCGGCTGTGAGTGGGGGGATGGCGTAGAGGATGAAGCGCCATTCTTTGTGGGGTTGGGTGCTGTAGAGGGCGACGAAGGCGAGAGGTGGCAGGAGGAGGTAGGTCGCGGCGCTGCGGGTCGCGGGCTTTTTGAATGCGTACGGGAGCCCGACGAGGTAGGTGAGCGGGTTGAGGAGCAGACGCGGGAGAGCGTTGGTGAAGTAGAAGTGCCATGGTTGTGTGCCCCAGGCGGAGGCCTGGCCTGAGATCACGTTGAACTGGAAGGCGGCCAGCTCAGGCCACAGCGGGAAGCGCTGCCAGAAGAACGAGTCCACGCCGACGGTGCAGGCCAGCCCGACCAGAACCCCCAGGACTCCCGCGGGGATGATGTCGCGGACGATGTCGATGCGACCGGCGCAGAAGAGGGCGACGGTTGTCGTCGCCAGGAGGAGGGCCAGCTCCGAGCGGAAGATGATGCCCGCGACGGTGAGAAGGAACAGGGCGAGACGGCACCGTCGCCAGTAGACGCGGGGAGCCACGGCCTCGGGGAGGATGCATCGCAGGGCTATCGTCACGATGCCAAAGGCGAACATGTTGGAGAGGGTCCGCGAGGCGTAGTAAATCACATGGAACTGGCTCGCCTGGAAGAGCAGATACCAGATGGCGGTGGTCTGTCCGAAGGCGCGACGCACGCCGGAGGCGAATGACATTAGGGCCAGAGAGTTGGCAATCCCCAGGATTGCCCGTGCTATGCACGTTAGATTCGGTGTGTTCCAATTCGTAACGGGAGCAGGGCATACCTAGCCATTGTCGATCGATACCGGCTTTCAGGGCGATCCACGGCCGCGACAATCCCGACAGGACGACGGCTCCAACAAAGGTCCGCGGCACGGCCCCTGGGAAGGAGAAGTGGTCATATTCGGTGCGGAAAGTGTCTGCGACATTGCGCGTGGGAATGCCCGAGTGCAGCAGGTCATGGATGGCTTGGATGTGGAAGGATTCCTCTACCTTGGTGTAGGGGGCGACGGAGAGGTGGAACAAGACGAGGACGGGGATGGAGAGGAGCAATAGATACCAGACTGGATCATTAGCATCTAATGTATGATAGGGAAAATAAAGACTTACCGATATCCTTGCCCATGATGAAGGATTGGGGAAGCCGGAGAGAAAGAGAGTCGAGAACAGAAGAGTAAATACGGAGGATACAGTTATCGACACCTGATTGATAGCGGCCTGCCTGCCTGCCTGCCTTAGGTTCCCCACACGCCAATCTGTCCACCATCATCATCGTCCGCTCCGGCCTCATCTTCCTCCTTCTTTCTTTCTCCCTTCCACTCCCCCTCCCCCGCCTCTCCCAACACCGTCAATCCCACAAGATGTTCTTCTTCGGGCTTGGGAAGCTCGTCTATGCGTGAGTCTACCCCGTCTGTCTGATCTCTGCCCAGCTCACCCCCTAACCAACCTCTCATCCGGTAGAGCTATCCTCCTCACCAACGCTATTGCAGTCCTCTCCGAAGACCGCTTCCTCGCCAGGAGTATGCCACCCCGCCCTCAAATCATTCTATCTTTCAGCACGACAAATCCAGAGCTCGGGAAATAAACTAACGTTTGCTTGTTATTTTACAGTCGGATGGGGTCGCACCCAGGCTGACCCAGCCTTCGGCGCGACATACGATAACTCCAGCGTGAAAGCAAAGACGGTCAATCTCATCGCCAGCATAAGGACTCTGATGCGAAGTATGCTTCCTTTTCCTTACCTTGATTTTTCCTATATATATATTATGATATGCCCAAACACAAATCCCACCCCCAAGACGCATAACTAACGAACAAACCCCTACAGTACCCCTAATCGTGATCAATACTGTCATCATCGTCTACCAGCTAATCCTCGGGTGACCGCGTCTCATATCTGCCTCGACCGATCCTGCTCCGCGGACTGCTGCGGCTGTTCTTTTTTCCCGGAATCCCCGTCTCGCAAGACCGCCCGGTTGCATCGTGTTGAGCCTGGCTTCATCCTCCCTTCCTCTGCATACTTCGACCGACCATATCGACCTGGGGGAAGAAAAGCGCAATGTCAGGAGCAAACCGCGGGATGATGGATCGTGGGAAGAGATTGCGAACAAGGTGGACGGGCGGACAGGCAAGCTAGCTAGCTAGCAATCAAGCAAGCGCAGCAGGAGGAGGATGACGATGACGACGATGATGATGAAGCTGCGGTCGGAAGCTGGATGAGACCGCGTCAGCGACAAGGGTCTCTCTTTCACCGCGCGGATATCGTTGCGACCACTCGCTCACTCGCATACTGTGATTGATGCAGTGTTCTCATGTACTTACCAACCTTACTATTACTACGTTCTACTTTCTACTACATTAACACTACTGTGCTATATATATCGTTTAATAAAATGACTACATAAAACCATCTATCTACCTATTCAAAATTTATAGATTTCAATGATTCATATCAGATTAACAGATCTTTATGCGCAGTATGGATTCTATCTATGTATATATATATATACCGATCGGTCCATCATTGCATCTACCTGCAGTGTAGTGTAGATATAAGTGATCACACACCCGTCCGATAAAGAGTTCTAAAAATATTTTTTTTCTGAGAAAAAAAGAAGGAAATAGAAAAAAGCC
This sequence comes from Aspergillus neotritici, assembly GCA_023619815.1. Taxonomy (NCBI): domain Eukaryota; kingdom Fungi; phylum Ascomycota; class Eurotiomycetes; order Eurotiales; family Aspergillaceae; genus Aspergillus; species Aspergillus neotritici. Next base: position 652,937 of record JALZYL010000005.1, on the reverse strand, counting down.
TACCTCCTAGAAACGCTCGATCAAACCTCTCTCCCTCGCTCGCCTTCAAATCAAGCCGGTGTTTTTAACTCGGTACAAATCAATCACAACAGAGAAAAGAAAAGACAGGAAAAGAAAAAGAAAAAAAGAAAATAGGAACGTGTCAACCCGACCAACGCCTCTGTTTGCCTAGCTTGTGACCCAGGCATGGGTATCACAATATGGATAAGGTATAGAAAACAAGATGAAAAGAAAGAAAAGCTGAAGAAAAGAAGGGAGGACAGTAAAAGGAGAAAAGAAAAGGGAAGAAATAACAATGAATGAAAAAAAGTCGAAAGCAAACTGGGCCATGGCTCAGAGGAACAACCTAGCAGATCGATGCATAGATAGAAGGGAAAGGTTAGACGGGAAAGAAAAAGGGAAATGTATCGGTCGATCAAATAACGACCACGTTGGGGATCGAAATCTGAACAGGTAATAAAGAGGAAGGAGAAAAGAAGAAAGAAGAAAATTGATGATACATCAAAAGTAGGTATGTACGGCGACAATGCGCGCGGTCTTATGTGCAAAATCAAGTCAAGTCAGTCAGTCGTGTCCCGCCACGGCCAGGTGCTCATGGAAGAGCGCTGAAGGACTTCTTGCGAAGACTGAAGCTCCTCCATTTCCCATGGGTGCGTGGTCCCTGTTTGAGGTCTTTGTTCTTGAGGCCATCCCGGTCCTCCTCGTGGCTGGAGTGTTTTTTGGACTGGAGCTTCGCGCGATGGGGCTCACTGGACGTCGACGTTTTTGGAAGAGGCGACGACAGCTCGGGGATCCCGTTGCTGGGCGGTGAATTCTCGCTGATGACGGCCCCAGCTGTCGAGCTTCGCTGGTTCTCCTTGTGGGTGCCGAGTCGGTGGCTAACGCCGCGCTTGAGGCGACTGAGACCGCCAGACTTGCCGTGGTCGTGATTTCGCCGGTCCTCTTCCGCTTTGGATAGCCGGCTTTCTTCCATGGCAGCTTTCAATTCCGCGTCCTCACGTCGTTGGTCCTCCCGCGCTTTCGCTTCCTGCTCCCGGGCTCGCGCCTCGTTCTCCTTGCGGCGTTGCTTCTCTCGCTCCTTTTCGGCCACCCGGCGTTCCTTCTCTTCCTTGGCCCGCTCCTTTTTCGACTGGAGATCGCTCTTCTTGGATCCGAGTGTGAACGTATGGCTTTCCGGGATGGGCGGCACGGGCGGTGGCGCGGCGGTGGAAGACGAGAACCGGGTTGGGGATTTGATGGGTGACTTCTCCTTCTCCAGCTCGACGTGTTCGGGGTGGGTGGACAATGGAGGCGCGGAGGGGGCCCGACTCAGACCTGTAGGCCGGATGGGGTCGTCCTGCGAGGGGAGCGCCGATTCACTGTGGACATGAGCCAACCCCGGCGACTGGGGGAACCCGTTCTGTTTCGTCGAGTCGGCAGCGGCTGCACCGGCGGCCGATTCCATATTCTCCATTTCTTGCTCCTTGAGAACGGCCTCCAGGGTGGTCTCTTGGTAGAATAGGACGTAGGCACAAGCCAGCCCGGGCTTATCGCCAAAGAAGTTGCGGACAAAGCTTTTGTCCACCGGCTCGACCATCTCGTCGTCAAACAGCAGCCATCCTCGATCCTGCGTTTTGATGATGGCGACGTAGTGGCCGTGGTACGGTCCCCCGCCGATGTGCACCACCACCGCATATAGCTCGTAGAGCCGGTCCGGATCCTCGGCGTCGTCTGTCGTGTTGAAGAGGCGAAGGTGGTAGGGGTAGACCACCCGGTGGAACAGTTTCTGCAACCGCTGTAGATCTTCGGTGTATTTGAACCGTTTCAGGTGCAAAGCTAAAATTCGGGGCAGCCGCTTGATCTTCATCCGCTTCTCGGCCTCCTGGAGACCTCCGCAATTGTCGCAGTGGAATTTGTTCCGTTCACAGAGCATCTCTTCCGCGGAAAACTTCCGCAGGCACGACGTGACGGACGAATGCTGCTCCAGATCTACGGACAGATCCAGGAAGATCTCGTCCCGCTGCGAGACCTTCTCGCAGGTCAGACACTGGGTCTCCGAGGTCAAGGTCCCCTCGAACAATTCATGTACCCATCGAGTGGTATTGGGGGTTTTGGACCCGGAGCTCCCCGAGTGATCGATCGAGTCCACGCTGTCTGTCGGCGGGAGGAGGCTCTTGTCGGGCAAGGGCTGCTTGGAGGCCTCGGTCTCGACATTGGCCACGACCTCGTTCAGGAGTAGATTCAGAAACTCATGGGCATCCTGATGCATGGCAGACCGGAACATTTCGTTCTCCCGTCGTAGTACGTCCAAGAAGTGCTGCGGCTTGATGATCCCGATGCGGGACTGACTCCCCACCACCGACTCAAAGATATCCTTCAGGGATGTGAATAACGACTCCGACATGCCATAGCTCGGGGCGTTGTTTTTCGTTTCTAAGATGGGCATGGTCTGCAAGGCCATCTTCTTTTTGTATTCGGGCGAGTCCTTGTCCTCCGGCTTCTGGGGCGGGGCAGGAGATGCGCCGGGGCGCTGGGCATTGGCGGCCTTCTGCTTCTCCGCCTGCGCCTCGGCTTCCATGTTCGCGATCGCGTCCTGGAACCGAAGATTCCCGGCCAATGCGGCTTGGAGGCTCTCGATGGGGGTTCGGGTCGGGTAGTTGATCACGGCTTCCCGGAAGGGAACCGAATAGTAGAGACATTGTAATATTGAATTGCAGTAGCTATTCCGGCAAAATCGTCAGCTCGGTCGCAGCATATCAGCGGTAAAGTCGATGGCAAATGGCTTACCAAGTATTCCCATACTGCAAAGGAAAAGCGAACGGTTAGCATCGCGTCTCACCGACGGGCAACGGGGATCCCACTCACATTTTCCATCCCAAAGAACTTATCGCTGCCATCTTCCCGGATCGCACTAGAGTCCTGCAGCATCTTCTCCAACGGGGTCATCGGAGGCGGTTGAAGTTCCTTTTTGGGCGGAGTTGCGCCGGTGGCAGCAGGCGTGGAAGAAGCCTGGCAGGAGTTAGCGACTGTCGGCGGGCATCGAACATCTCCATCGGTCGCCGTCGCTCGGAGTGCCCGAATGCGACGGCGGAGACGCTTTGCGAGACCGTGAACACGAGCGACCGGCTCAAACATACCGCATCCTTCCGGGATCTGATCTTCAGAAAAGACCCCATCGTTGTCACGGAGTATCGTGGGAGGAGACCAGCTTCATCTGGCAACCTTGGAGAGGGAGAGGGAGGAGAGGGAAAACGCCGACGTCAGGACGGGCCGCAGAGTTGTGTGAGTGAGTTGTTCAGGCAACACGCCAGCGGCCAACTCCACCGTCGCAGACCTGCAGAATGGACTCGTCGACTCGTCGACTCGCAGATTTCGGTGGGCGAACGAATCGGGATCGAATTGACGGGGACAGGCGCGCGAGAGTGGAGGGGGGTGTGGGTGTGGAAAGGTGGATGAGGCGTTTGGAGGACTGTAAGGAACGGGAATTAAGAGGCCGCCACCATAACCAGAGAGTTTGACGGAGCGCGGGATCCGAGAAGGAGAACCAAGAAGAGGCGTTTAGACAAATTGGATGAGCGAAGAATGGAACGGAACGTGAACGGCCGGCGGAGTCGAGATGTGGAGGCGGCGACCGGTACCTGGAATGGTTGGAGAACCACGCAATGGTTGAGACGAAGGGTAAAGGGGATGGATGGGGAGAGGGAGGATAGTAAAGGAGTGAGAGTAAGATAAGGAGAAAAAGAGAGAAAGAGAAGGAAAGGAAAGAAGAGAGCGTGTAGAGATGAAGGTTGAAGGGAAGGATAATAATATAGGAAGAATATAGGTCGATGACTGAGGGGATCAACTTCATCCGGAGAGAGTCAGATTTCCCGTACGGACGGAGTACTCGGTACTCTCAATACCTGGTGGGAAACGTACTGCGCCGCAAAACCCGCCTGGTTCAGGTACCATTCGGTATTGGATCTGTATTGTACCAGGTGGTATCATGGAATCCACCGAGTGGGGGATTCGACTTAAGAGGGGGAATTATAGGAATTATAGGAATTATAGGGGAGAACTGGGCCGGGAATACAATACCATTCAGTCTAGACCATACCTGACCGGACCGTACGGTATGGTATTGGGGTGGTCCGAGCGAGTGGGAGCCACCATGGAGTGGTATCGTGCTGGGAATGAGGGGAAAGTATCTCTCTCTCTTCTCCAGATATGACGGATGGGTCTCGTCATTCTTTATAACCCCAGATGAATACCTCAATGGAGGTGGATTCCTGTACGACGAGGGAAATGGTTTACAATCCATGCTGGAATTTGGGGTCGTTCAACCACCACAGTAAGCGTCTGAGGGACAAAGGAAGAAGATCCCAGGCTGACGTCTCTACTTCCAGACTGTGGAGTGAAGGCCTGCGCTAGTTCTGGAAGAACTCAACTCTCTGTCCCCACCACCATCATGGGCGTCTGCGCCATTTCTTTGGTTCGATACCCTGCCCGTCATGGACGGTTGCCTCCGGAAGATTCCACGACCAGTGTGTTGAAGGCCATCTGCAACGAGGACGGACTCGATGACCTACATGATATTCCACCTTGACCATGGTCAATATACTATAGGTCGGTGGAATTAGGATAGCGTCAGATACGGAAACAAGAACAACCGGAGAACTAGAGAGACACAGCTACTTTGGACACGGTACCATCCGATTCCAAGTCCAATCTAATCAGATTAATAACGGGGGTTGACTATGGCCAGTTCGACCAGGGTTGCATCCATCGGGATCAATGGGTCGACGGGGGTTCTCTCTCATTTGTTGCCAGCTCGCTGGCGATGGCTTAGCTCTGTACGAGAGAGGGAATGGGAGGGGGGAGGGGTGCATTCGACTCGACTCAGCACATCCAACCGCAGCACGATGCGCATTTCCACTCTCCCCCGCCGATCCAGTCTGCATGACAATGCGATGGGTGCCTTTTTTGGGCAAATTTCTCGAGCAGGTGCATGATCGGGTCATCCTCCTCTCACCGTTGGGGCCCCACGATCGCGGCATCTTCCTTGGACTAATCCCAATGCATCGCTGCCTCCCTGCGTGATTTTACCACGCCAGTATCGTCCGTCGTCTTGGCGGCGGCTCCGTCTCGGGGAATAAACAAGACATCCTGCGCTGGAACGGCATGCATGTCGTTCCCTGCTGGACCCGAAGGCGAGGATGACGATGGTCATTGTCGAAAAGCTGAGCTGACTCAGGGAAGGTTTCATCGAGCCCGAGTGCAGTAGCTTCTCTCTCTCCTCAGCCGTATATTTTATATTTTCTACCCCGTACCCGTATTTACTCCGAAGTACCACGATACTCGAGGTATCCATACCGGTTCGGGCAATGCTATTTATTACAGCGAACCACGTGGAAACCCCGGGATGATAAGACGGGCATGTGCGCAACTGCGGCCAATCGTGTATTTTTACATGACGGGAACCCCAGATCCGCTGGAATTTCCGACCATAAGACTCGACAGAGTCCAACCACCCCGTCTTAGCTCGATCACAGACGATGATTGACACACAGACGTGGGTAGGACCCGAACGAATCACATCGACCTTATTATTTCAGTATAACTACTGGGTGTCAAATAATAATACTCTGAACGAAGTAGGGTGGCGTGGTCAGGACAGCCCCCTCGTTTTCGGAGCCGACGGTATGACAGGACCGTACGGATTGATACGAGAGAGAACGGGACAAGGCATGATACGACCTATTCGAATCGCTTTGATCTGGTCGTCAGCATGGAGAGGGTTGATCGCAGCTGAAAACATGCAAGGCTGATACTGTACACATTTTACATTTCACATGCAACCCCTTCCACCTCCAACGTGCACAGCAATTCTAAAGATATCCAGGTCACACTGCAGACAAACAGTCCTGCAGGGTGAGACTCTGAGATAAGCCAGGTGGCGGCCAAACAAGCTCATCTGACCCCCTTCCACAGGGAGACTGTCCAGAAACAGAGAAGGTGGGACAGAACGTGCGATAGACAGAGGGGGCTCAAGCAACTTGGAGGAGATGGAAACTCCCCATTTCCGTCCAGAACATGTGACTTGCCCTCCCATCCAGCCCTAATTCCGAATCAGGAGATGCCATCGGCGAAATATTCCGCAAAGGGAAAGGCGCCGGAAAGGGTGAGAGACCAGACGTGGCACGGGATTTGTCGGTTCAGGTTTCGAGATTGTTGTTTTTCGATGCCAGATACTGTCATATATATTTTTTTTACTCTTCCCCTGGACGTGACTCATCCAAGGTCAGAAGTGCCTTCTCCTTGAATGAAACCCTCAGTGCCTTCTGGTCTTTTGCGCTCTTCACGAGTCACTCCCGCCTGGCGCATCTCCCGCCTCTCAGTCGGCATCCAAAGAAATCTTCGGACGTCTCTTGAGAACCCCACTATCCCCCACCACGACCATAGACTACGCCGCCACTATCCTCCTTCGTCCGCGTCTCGTCCGTTTTCCTCTTCCTCCGCCTCGCACAAACCGCCGTTAGACACGATGGGCAAGGATAATAAGCTGTCGTTCAACCTCAAGACCCCCAAGGGCACCAAGGACTGGGCCGGGTCCGACGCCCTCCTCCGCGACCGGATCTTCACCACCATCGCCAATGTCTTCAAGCGCCACGGCGGCACGGCGCTCGACACCCCCGTCTTCGAACTCCGCGAGATCCTGGCCGGCAAGTATGGCGAGGACTCCAAGCTGATCTACGACCTGCAGGACCAGGGCGGCGAGATCTGCTCGCTGCGCTACGACCTGACGGTGCCCTTCGCCCGCTGGCTCGCCATGAACACGGACGTCCGCAGCATCAAGCGCTACCACATCGCCAAGGTCTACCGACGGGATCAGCCCGCCGTCAGCAAGGGCCGCATGCGCGAGTTCTACCAGTGTGATTTCGACATCGCCGGCCAGTTCGACCCCATGGTGCCCGACGCCGAGATCCTGCGCATCGTGACCGAGGTCTTCGAGGAGCTCGGCTGGCAGGGCCGCTACGGCATCAAGATCAACCACCGGAAGGTGCTCGACGGTCTGTTCGAGGTCTGTGGTGTCCCGCAGGACAAGATCCGCCCCATCTCGAGCGCCGTCGACAAGCTGGATAAGATGCCCTGGGCCGAGGTGCGCAAGGAGATGGTCGAGGAGAAGGGCCTCGACAGGGAGGTGGCCGACCGCATCGAGAAGTACGTGAACCTGAAGGGCGGCCGGGATCTGTTGGAGTCGCTGCTGCAGGACGAGGCGTTGGTGGCCAATGCCTCGGCCAAGGCGGGCCTCGACGACATGGGATTGCTCATGGACTACCTGGATGCATTCGGCGTGCTGGACCGCATGTCTTTTGACCTGAGTCTGGCCCGTGGACTTGACTACTGTATGTTTACTTGGATGCCTCCGCGTATGATGTTGAACCGGCCATGCTAACAGCGTTAGACACCGGCGTTATCTACGAGATCGTCACCGAGGGCTCCGCCCCGCCGGTGCAGTCGCCGGAAGAGGCGCAGAAGGCCAAGTCGAGCAAGAAGAGCAAGAAGGGCGGCAACGGGGACGACGACGACCGGTCCAACGACCCGACGGTGGGAGTCGGCAGCGTGGCGGCGGGCGGCCGCTACGACAACCTGGTGGGCATGTTCCAGCCCAAGGCGCAGATCCCGTGCGTGGGCGTGTCGTTCGGCGTGGACCGCATCTTCTCCATCACCAAGGCGCGTCTCGAGCGGGAGCAGAACGCGGATATCCTCCGCAGCAGCGAGGTGGACGCGTTCGTGATGGCGTTCGGCGGGAAGGGGTTCACGGGGATGTTGAAGGAGCGGATGAATGTGTGTCAGAGCTTGTGGAATGCAGGACTTAAGGTACTTCCTCCTTCTTCCTTTTTCTCTCGGAACGAGAACACTCCCACTAACTATAGCAGGCCGAATTCTCCTACAAAGTCAAGCCCAAGCTCCCACAGCAGTTCAAGGCCGCCGAGCAAGGCGGCGTCCCGTTCGCGGTCATCCTGGGCGAGGATGAGATGGCCGCCGGCAAGGTGCGCATCAAGGAGATGGGCCTGGAGGACGGACACCCGGAGAAGGAGGGCGTGCTGGTGGACCTGGCGGCTCTGCCGAGCGAGCTGAAGACGCGACTGGATCGGAAGAAGAGCGTGGCGGGGGTGACGCAGCAGTTGGAAGAGGTGACTGTTTAGATCGATAAAAGAATACCCTAGATTCCTAACATACTGTTAACATGCTGAATACACCAGTAAAACATTTGTACCTATACAACGCGATAATCTACATGGTAATCAACAGCTGTCTCCTCGCACCTAGGGGTCGAAATAGGTAAGATATGACGTCCAGCCCTAACTGGCCAACACCTTCTTGCACAGGACAGAAAACACAGCCACGATGCATGACGCAGTCTCACTCCGCCACCATGTCGGCCCCATTCCCTGGTGGATCGATTATCAATTGATTGTCGTTCTCTGTGCCTCTCTCCTGTCAAGTGGCGTGTCCATAATCTGACTGCAGATTCACCGTTGGATAAGATGAACCATATAATATAGGAGGTATCTAATCATATATATATACTTTAAAGACCATATCTAACTATATAAACTACTCCTCGTACCCGCTGATCACACAGCCTTATCGTCCGTCATCTTCATCATCCTTGGGATTGATTTTCTTCACCTGAGGTATACTGGTCGACACGATTTGATTCGTCTCTATTAATATCTACTCAGCCCCTTCTACCTATCTCACTCTCTTACAACTCATACCTGGTACCCTCACTCTCTTTCGTACTCACTTCATCTAATACACTCAATTTACTACCTCCTACAACACTCTACACGACCATCCAAATGGCCCCATCATCATCATCATCACCATCCAAACACAAACCAACCACAGCCACCACCACCACCACATCAACCCACTCCCAAAACAACACCACCAAAGACCCAAGCTATGCAACAACCCTCAGCGCCAACTTCGCCAAATCCCCCCTAACCCAACACCAACACCAACACCACCCCCCTCCCACGACAGTCGACTACGACCACGAAGTCTACCTCCAGCTCGTCGCAGACGGACACAAGACCCCTAATCAGGTGTATCGGGAGGTGAGTCCTGTCCTGTCCTTCTTTCTTTCTTCCCTCCCTTTCCCGTCTTATTCTTTACTTCTTAATTATTACTGTGGTGATATATATATATAAATATATAGATAGATGATACAGATACACACAAGTACCATCAACATCAAACAAACACAGTATAGAAAAGCTAATAATAAACAGGAACGAGCCCGCCATCGCACAACACGAGCGCTAGACCCAGCGATCATCTCCGATCCGCGCGGCGAACCCAGTTCGATTGATTTTGAGTGGGCTGAGGAGAGTCAGCGGAGGGATCTTGCTTCTATCTAGTCTAATCTCGTACTTTGCTTAGTATCTACTTACTACCTGGGTAGGGTCGTAGGTTGGGACTTGATTTTGTTTGAATGTCGGGTTGTCTTGTCTGTCTTGTTTAGAGAGAGATAGAGCTTCATACAGAAGAAGATAGAACGTTATACAGAAGATAAGCTTAGAAGAAGAATAATCATAATAAATCGTATCATGCATTCTGGAAAAAGAATTAATCATCTCATATCCCATGCTCTACGTCGTCCATCTCCGCCACGAAGCGCTCCCACGTGTTCAACACCCCCTGGTAGAATTCGATCTGCTTCTCCGCCAGCTGGCCCAGCGTGTCGCGGAACTCCACCGCCTTGATGCGCTCAAAGTCCGCCACCTCGCGCACCACCTCCTCGTCGAACATCTCCGACGTCGTCCGCGCCGACTCCACCTCGCGCGTCAGCTCGTCGATCCGTAGCTCCAGCTTGCGCACCCGCTCGCGCCGCGACTGCTCGTGGTCGACCCCGCGCATGTCCTCCATCTTGGACCGGATGAAGGACGCGGGCGACGATGTCAGTGGGTTGGATGCGTAGTATGACGATGGGTTCGTGGCGAGGGAGTCGCGCTCCGCGACCGCCTTGTTGCGGTAGTCGACGAGCGCTTCGAAGTCGAGCTGTTTCTGCTCGCGCGTCTTGAGCAGCGACTTCACCGAGAGGATGTAAGCCGCCATGTCGCGCAGGGACCCCAGGTAGTTCTGGTCGGTGTGGTCCTTGAGCGTCTTCAGCCCCCGCGCCGTCTCCTCCACCGACGCCGCGAACACCTGCAGCGGCACCTCGACGTCTGGCTCCAGTTTCACCAGGCTGCGGAACTGCGTCGCCAGCTCGTTGTAGTCCGTCTCCAGGTCTGCCTCGCGCCGCGCCAGCCGCGCCACGATCTTCTCCACGTGGTTGAGATCCTCGTCCAGCTTGTCCGCCTTCTCCCGCACCTCGATGAACCGCCGGTCGGGCTTGTGCACCTTGGTGAACGCATTGACGAACGTGTCGGTGAAGTTGTCGAAGATGCCGGCGCTGCCGTCCGCCGCGCTCGACGACGTGCGGGACGACCGCAGCCGCATGTGTGCATTCCAGTCGGGCGACTCGAGGAACACCGCCAGCAGCGGTGCCCGCCGGAGAACGGGATGCAGCGTCAGCCGCTTGAGGAATCGAGACAGCGACCACGCGCGTCGGGTGGTGAACTCGGTCCCAAACCGGTCCCCCCGGACGTACTCCATCTTGTGCTTCTCCGGCAGCGGCGGGACCGCACACGCGGGATATTCGCGGTACAGGGTCTTGTAGAGGAAATAAAAGTCCGTAAATCGACGTCGCACGGTAAAATCGGGTTTCTGAAACGACTTGAAGTCGGTCTATTGCCGGTCAGTCCTGGACCATTTCTCCATCACCGTCTGCTTGCTAGGCAGCCACAAACCTCACCAGGTCCTGGCGGGGAGGGAATAAAGAGCAAGTCAGATGAAACCTACATGTGTCGTGACCAAGTAAGAGATATATGCGTCCTTCGTCCCATCGTTCTCCTTCAACGGCGAATCTACCTGGCATTCGAGCGACCCGTCCCCTATTCCCGCCAGATCCACCGCGTCCGCCATCGGTCCAGCCTGAGGGCTTTCCTGGGCGGAGCTCATCCTCCGCTTGCCATTGGCATCATGATGATACTCTGGGGACTCTTCCACATCGGTCCCGGATGTGGTGGGGCGAGAGAGATCGCTGTCGGGGTCGTGTCTCCAGGAGACGTTGTCGAAGTCGTCGTGCTGATCCATCAATTCGAGGGGGCGGGGCTGTGCTGCCAGGACCGACGGACGATGTCAATGTCGAGAGACTGTGGGAGAGAACGACCAGATGGTGCAAGTGAATCGAAACAAAGAAACAGAAACTAAATCGAGACCGAAGGGATCAGAGATGGAGGATTGGTGGGGGAGTTCAAGACAATGCGGAGGCTGAAGTAGTTGGAAAGTGGAGTTCCTGAGGAGCAACAGCGTCATTGCGCCAAGACCACCTGACCTCATTCCCGTCCGTTTTCTATCCCGCTCTCGTACGAACTGCACCAACTCTGCTATAGGCACTTTGAACCTCATCGCGCATGATGCCAGGTGTAGTAGTGTTCATACGTCTATCTATATATACACGTCTTACTCCGTTCCCACCACATGCAACACGCTTGGTTTCGGCCATACTCGCAATCCCATCATAAAAAAGAAAAAAAGAAAAAAAGGGAAAGAAAAGAAAAGCCCAGATCAAATATTGCGACAGTCAAAATCCCCATCTATTGTATTACCGGCCGTGCTCCCCATGGCTACTGTCCCGTTCCTGGTCATCACTGCCCGCCCGATCCTGGTAAGGCTCGTCGTCCTCATCGCTGAACAGCGGTTCCTCGTCACTCTCCCCAGCAAAGGCATTGTAGAGTTCGCCGCCGCGACGCTGGGTCATGGGCTTGCCACCCATCGCCTGCATCTCATCCTCGTCCTCGATCATCTCAAAGTCGTAGTCATCGCGCGGGTCGTTGCGCTGGCGATTCCGCCGTTGCACGTTGAAGTAGATGCCCAGGCCGATACAGAAGACGATGATCGAGCCGATCGCCGCGTAGATCCACGCCTGTGTCCGCTTGGATGCCCCAAACGTCGGGAAGAACGATGGCAACAGGTTCTCCGAGTCGGCGGCGACAGTGGTGGTCGCAGTTGGCGCGGGACTGGTATTGTCCTCCGCCGGGGTGGACTCGTCGTCCACCGGCGGAGACGGAGGCGGGACCGCGGTGGGCTCGGTGGTCGACCCCGGCTTTGCGTTCACGGGCCGATCCACGGCATCCACGGGGGGCTCCGGAGGATCCGTCTTGGTAGGTGCGGGGTCCACGCTGGTCGTCGCTACGATCGCATCTTCAATGCTGTGATCATCATCGTGTTCGTCCGGGAGCGGATGGAGCGGTTGGTTCGTCCCGTCAATGGCTTCTCCCCAGAGATTGAGACGCCAATCGATGAATTCTCCGACGTTATCGTTGACGTTTGTGTCTTTGACGACCACGGTCCATTTTCCGATGCCAGATTCACCCCTAGGCGTGTTAGCATAACTTGAAACTGACTTGAAAATAATAACAATAATAATAACAACAATAATAATCAAAGTAGAGATCCTTACCAATGAGCAACCGACATAAAAGTCCAATCCACGTAACCGACCATTTCATTGTCAGACCGTCGGGCGGTGCTGAGTTGGCTGAGAACGCCTTCGGGGCTGCGCAACTCCGCGCTGAGGTCGCCACGACGCGTGTGGTTGACGTTCATGGTCACCGTGACGTGTTCCAGGCGCTCCAGGTTGGCCTCTTTCATCATCTCGGCAGTGATTTCGTAGGAGCTGGCCAGACCTTTGTCGCCCTGCGGGATCTCATGCTTGACCCGGAGCCAGGGCGACTTGAACCAAGCCTGCGGCTTGACCAGTTCCCAGGTCTTGGCCTTCTGCACCAGGGCGTAAGCGTCGACCTTGCCGAACCCCCAGTCGTGGCTGAATTTGCGGCCGCTCTTGGTCATCTGCCAGCTCCCGTCGTCCTCATTCACAGGGATCGCGGTCTCGACCAGCAGGTATTGCGCGTCGCGCCAGCTGAGGTCCGGCCGAGCGCTCAGGGCGAGAGCCATGGACCCGGCGGCCAGCGGACCGGCGGCCGACGTGCCCCCGTGGAGCGAGTAGCACTTGTCCGCCCCAACGTCGGTGGTGTGGATGGCGTCACTCGAGCCGCTGCTGTAGGTCACCACCAGTTGGGCGGAACACGACTCGGAGTATGTGCCATGCTTCCCCTCCCGATCGATGGCGCCGACGGTGATGCTGTAGATACTGTTGGTATAGCCGTCGAAGTTGCAATTATCGCCGTAGCCCGCGCCGTTGCCCGCGGCGAAGACGAAGATCGACCCTTTCCCACCGCGGCCATTCTGGACGCCGTTGACCATGGCCTTTTTGATCAGGACCCCGGGGGCCTCCATGGTCATCCCATCGTCTGGCGGGCCCCAGGAACACGAGTAGATGTGGTTCTGTTGGTAGGCGTAGTTGATGGCCTTGGCCTCGTCCGAGTCGTCGATCGCTTTGGACAGGATTCGGAGCCCGGCCACTTTGCTGTCATAGGCAACGCCGATGCCGCAAACGTTGTTCTTGGCCGCTGCAATCTCGCCCGCACACCGCGTCCCGTGTCGGTCCTCGGGAAGGACAGGCCTCGGCTCCGGGTGGTGATCGTTGTAATCGTAGGAGCCCTCGGCAAAGTAGTTCGGCTTCAGGTCATTGCTGTACATATCCAAGCCATCGTCTACCACGGCCGTAATGACGCCCTGTCCGGTGTTGCCCTCGAGCCACACGCCCGTGACATTGAGATCGTTCCCCACCTGGATGGTGTTGTAGAGATGCCACTGGCCTTCAAAGATCGGATCCGCGATGTCCAGCGCGGTAACCAGGTCTTTCTGGAACTGAACGGCTTTGGGGTCCTCCTTAGAAATCTTGGGGGCGGGCTCCCGAGGGAGATCCCTGGGTGGCGGGAGACGCTTCTGTAGTCGTTTCTTGGGTGCCAGTTTCTGCGACCAGAGAATTCCATCAAACTCGGCATCTCTCTTATCCATTAAGGTGAGATCATCTGCTCCGGCGCGTCGTTTTAACCTCCGACGGTGTTGTAGGCGACCGAATAGTGCATCTAGGTCCGCCCCGTTCTCTCGCGGGATGGAGAAGGTATGATGGTCGGCCAGTTCTCCCACCTGACCCTCATGGCGCGCACCTAGTCGCTGAGCGATCTCGGATGGGGGGGTTGATGGATCGAGGTGCAGGGCGAAGTAGTCATGTGTCTCGTAGGAGCGGACCGGATGGAGGGAAGCCGTCGCGGCGCAGAAGAGGCCAAACGCTACGGCTGCACCACCGAAGAAACGCATGGTGCCAGTGTAGCAAGTGGCAAATGACGCCTTTGAACAAGGCGACTTTTACGACAGAAGGATCGAAAGGCTGGTGGCCATGGACTGGATGGGAGGTGGGGGGTTTAGATTCCTAGGGGCGATTGGGTAAGGTCAGGGGGGGCGCAAGTAGAATGCGACGGAGGTGGGAGCTATTCGAGGAACAACCAGAGGAGGAAGGTTAATAATCCTTGGTTGAAGAAAGAGGCATAAGAGAAGGTGGAAAGAAGAGAATAGGAAATAGGGAGAGAGAGAGAGCAGTCAAAAGTATGTAGGTCGGAAGTCGATGTAAAAGAAGAAGAAGTAAGGAGCAAGTCCAGTCTATGAAGCGGTGACGGAGAGCGGATGGGGTTGGTTGCCTTAAACCCGCCGTATTAACGCGGTGATCTGGCCTGAGGTACGGATCTCCACGCTACGTCTGAATTAGGTAACAATAATGATCCACTCTTTCATTCATCATGACGATTTCTGAGTTCATATATTAATTTTTAAATATATTACTCCCTTCTTTCAACCCTTTCTGGTCTTCTCTCTCCCTGTGACACCGTCGAGGAGAAGGACTATCCGATTGGGGTGGAGGAAATTGGAAATTGGAAACTGGGGAAATTTCATCCTCCAATTCGTCCCCTCTGAAAAGACACGTTTCTTTGTAGGTCCGAATACGGCCCTTGCATGGTGGTCAGAAATAAGCAAGGCTGTAAGATCAACTCGAGTCTATTCGCGTCATCTCGTACTCTAGTGGTGGTGTCGAAATTTCTCCCCCCACGACAAGAACGAGCACGAGAAACGTCCTCCACCATGCGTGTTGGATAGATTTGGTCTTCACGGTTGGAAGTCTTGGTCTTTCTATAAATAGTCCACGAGGGGTAATTAAGAAAGCGATCCATTCCTTTGCTGGGTGATCACGCCTTGGTCGATTGCGCTGGTTCGACTTCCCATGGACGGTGGATCGTCCACGGTAACAACCACGCGATGGGATGGAAATCCACCACGGACATATGATGAGAGATCGATTCCACGAGTATGACAAGAAGACTCATGTTCCATGTATCATGCACCGTCGGTCAAGTTGGTACCTGACTAGACCCAATGGACAACGGTCCGACTTGGGCGGGTGCAGTATCAATCCTGTCAAGGATGCAGTCAAAGTAATTGTTTAATGCGTGTGATGATTGATTTACCTTCCGATCTAATTCCTAAAAGGAAAAGGAAAGGAATAAAAGAGCGGTGGTGCCTGGTGGGAATGAAGCGATGCAGCCCCGCAGATGTTCAGAGAAACCGAAGAGAGAGGAGAGACAAGAAGAGGGCTGGGCCAGCCCGACATCCACCACCAGCCACCGACTTAATCTCATCAACGCATCTTATTAGAATCTGGTCGGCCTCACACCGTCATCGCCGTTTTCCTACTTCTTTCCTCCATCTTCCCCCCTTGGTTATTGATTTTGTTTTCTTCCCCACTTCGTCTCGACATTGTTCGGTCTAGGCTGATTAGATCGCATTCCATTGTATATCCACCGATCTAATCAACTAGTTCTTATCGAAGACATCTATACCCGACGGGACTTGTACATACAGACAGACAGACATCGATCGCATCCACTAAGATCGGATCCTTCCTTAATCTGCTCAGGCGCATTCTCTGCTCCTGTGCGATTATGCATATCTAATCGTCGTTATCGTCCAGAACTTGACATCCCATCGAGAACTAGGTGAGTTTGCTGGTGCCTTTTCTTTCGCGAACTATGGCGCTCAACGCATGGTTTCACCGGACTTAATTTCTGTTTGGAATATGTACCTACGTGGTCAAGTATCGATTGATCAAATGTCTAACTCAAACATGGCAGTAGACGCAACCGCGCTCTATAATCCCGTCGACGGACTGAAGCAGTGGGAACGATGACGGCAGAGACCGTTCGCACGCCGATAGACGAGGACTCAATCCATTCGGAGCCATTGCGATCCAACGGCATACCACGAGCGTCGCACAGGCGCCAACCGTCGCATGGGATGAAACCCACCAGGCCCAACCATGACAACGAAGAGGATTCACCTCCCGGAAACCCAGAAGTTCAGCGCACCCGTCCAAAGACATATCAAAATAGACCCGCTTCCGGACACAATCAATCCGCGCGGTCCTTTGCCGAGCGGGCGAAAGACATTCCGCCCCAAGGAAAGAAGAATTGGATGGAAAAGCCACTCCCGCCAGAGCCGTCTTCCCCGACGGATGAGAACGATGACCCGCGACGCGATGGGGCTGCTATCGCGGGGGACGACACCACCCAGAATAGCCAACGGTCGACGATGAGTCGGTCAAACACTGTTCGCTCCACGTCAGACCAGCACTCTCACTGGGCTCCGGATCGATCGCCCCTCCAAAAGTTGGAAGTGACTCTGACCGGTATCAGCAAGGAGGAAAAGAGAGCCAGGGTCTTGGAGGCCGAGAGGAAGCTGAAGGAACGGCTGGCTCGCCAGCGCGAGGGAGACAGTAACACATTGGCTCCGGTGCCACCTGCTCAGGGTGCTGTGTCCCATAAAGATTCAACTCCAGCATCGTCCAATCAACGGTCTACGCAGGACACGCGGCATTCCGGTCATCAACGGGGCGCTTCTGTAACAGTCCCAAACACAAGCCGATCAGATCGAAGCAGAGTACCATCGGTTCAGAACCCCCCAGCACATTTCACCGAGCAGTCCCAGAATTCAGGTGCTCAGCAGCAGCCACCCGCGCCTGCCATGATGAGAGATGTCCCCAGACGGGCGGTGTCTGTCAACCACGGACCAGAAGGGCCCCGTACGAGACCTTTACCGAACCAACCGACTCCCCGAGACAACCAGTACCCGCGAAGTCGACCTGTTTCGCAGCTTCCGCCGTCCTCTACTTCTGGAACGGTGGCTTCAGACCGAGTACAGCCGCCGCGCGTGGATCTTGCAACCCAGCAAAGGGCCGTCGATTCCACCCAATCCGTTAAGAGAAAGGACCCCCCTCCACCTGCCGTATCCACCCAGGTAAAGGGAAAGACTGCTCAGTCGAAAGAACCAGCGCAAGCGCCCGGTGTTTTCCCGGCCAGCGCGAACTTGAATCGGGACATGTCCGCTAATACCCTAGCTCCTTCGAGCGTTGGGGCGGATGTTGCTTCCCAACCAAAGCCGAAGAAACAGACAGTTTCGTTCAATGTGCCTCCGCCAACCCCCCCTCCTCTTTCTGAATGGAAGAACGCGCCGGTGGCGAGATTGGGAACTGCCGAATTCGATTTCCAGTCCTTTGACGCTGACAAGAGTAAGGCCTGGTGGGAGGGCGGAACCAGCAATCGCAGACGGAGTAGGGCCTTGCCGAAGGATTATCAGAGCCCTCCCGCCCAGAAGCTACCAGGTAAGCGATGGACTTGGGGGATAAAAAGGTGGTTTCCTTTCAAGTCATGGATGCTGACAATCAATATCGTCAACAGGGAACAAGCGCTTCCACCCATCTATATTCCTGAAGTGCGGGCCTTTACTCCGCTATGCTGGCTTGAGGCGGGTGCGCATCGATGGACCCAATGGGCCATTCAATAAGGAGACATGGAGGGGGAGCGTGTTGATCGTGACCAAGGATTCGCGCTCTACGTATTCGCCGGTGCCGACCTTGAGGGTGTTTTCTCAACCCATGGACCTTCTCCCTCCCCCTCCGGTCGAACTCAAGGGTGGAAGCGGCCAGCTTGCTCCGGAATATGTCGATCCAACTGCGGGTCTCATGAAGCTGGGTCGCGATGGAAGGCCTCTCTACGTCAAGCCGGTGGAGCACACAGAGGAAGCGGTGGATCTGTCGTTTGTTGAAAACGATGATGGCATCTACGAAATGTCTGCGAGCATTATTGACTATGACAGCAACGGTTCCAAACAGCCGATCCCGGCCAATCGAGTTCACCCTGTGGATGGGGAGAGCGCGGGGGCGTATAAAGAGATCCCAGGTGTTCGCCTGTACGCGGACCCGGGGAGAGACGTCACCTTCTGGAAGTTCAACATCGAGATCGAGCTGGGTCAGACGCAACAACGGGTGGCTTATCGCCTGAATCAAGGACCGGCCCTCGGGTTCTGGGTGCCCGCCAGAGGCCACTCGATGAATATCATGTTCCATTCCTCCAATGGCTTGAGGCCCGACATTGACAGCGATCGATTCTGCGGCCCCGATCCTCTCTGGCGCGACGTGCTCAACGAGCACCAAACACGCCCATTCCATGTGATGATCGGAGGCGGGGACCAGATCTTCAACGACCGTGTGACGATGGAATCACCGCACTTCCAGGAATGGGTCAAGATTAAAGATATCCATGACAAATACGATGCCCCGTTCAACATAGACCTCCGCGCGGAGCTCGAGACCTCATTCCTGGAGCATTATTCGGCGTGGTTCTCCCAGGGCCTATTTTCCCTGGTGAACTCACAGATTCCCATGGTCAGTCTTTGGAATGACCACGAAATCATTGAAGGATTTGGGTCTTACTCGGACGATTTCATGAGCACCCCTGTGATCTCCGGACTGGGTAATGTTGCCTACAAATACTATCTGCTGTTCCAGCACCACAGCGTCCCCGAGGAGACCGAAGCGGACGAGCCGAGCTGGCTTCTTGGACCTCATCCGGGCCCGTACATCAACCAACGCAGCCGCAATCTATTCATGTCTCTGGGTGACGGTGTGACGTTCCTCGGTTTAGACTGCAGAACGGAACGGATGGTGAGCGACGTGCCTGCTTATGTGAAGGGGTTTCTGGCTGACTCTGAACAGACCGAGGAGATTTTGAGCGAGCAAACGTGTGACCTGATCTGGGACCGATGCCATCGCGAGATCGTGCGAGGGGAAACCAAGCACTTGATCGTGTCGCTTGCTATTCCACTTGCCTATCCTCGCGTGGTAAGTTTTCACAAAACCAATTCCACTGTTTAACCGTTTCTAACCTTTCCCCAGGCCATGGTCAAGAACATTCTCAACAGCCGAAAATCGCTCGGTAAGGCGGGGGTGTTTGGCGGTCTCGTGAGCAAGACCGGCGGCAAGGTGGAGATCTTTGACGACCACTGGACGGCCAAGCACCACAAAGCGGAGCGCACATACTTGATTGAAGATCTTCAGGACCTTGCTGCAGAGAAGTCCGTCCGGGTAACCATTCTGAGGTAAGGGATGCTCGAGAAAGCGTACCGCGAGACACCGCTAACACCGCCTCTAGTGGAGATGTACACCTGGCTGCGATTGGGCAATTCTACTCAAATCCCAAGTTAAATGTCCCCAAGGACCGGGATTATCGATATATGCCGAATATCATCTCGTCGGCGATTGCGGACATACCCGAAACCGAGATGGTCTCTGACACGCTCAACAAGCGCAACCGCGTGCATCATCTGGACACCAACACGGACGAAGATATGATCCCGATCTTCACCCACGACGTTAATAACAAGCCGCGGAATAACAAGCGGCTGCTCCCGCGGCGTAACTGGTGTTCCATTCGCGAATACCAACCTGGTAAGCACATCGCTCGATTATTTGTTGTTTTCTTTTCGTTCCTCATCTTAACCACCAAGCAGGCACCACCCCGCCTGCCACGCCGGATGAACCAGGATCGCCATTGCCGGCCGAGGAACCTCAACCGACCAAGTTACAGCGGACCCTGTCTCTGACCCGTGGGGATCGACCCAAGACGGGCGAGGGTGGACTGCTACGACGGCTCTCCCTTCGGGGCCGTCAGCCCCCCAAGGAGTTCACTCTCGGAGGTGATCCCCACCGCCGGACGATGAGTATGGACGGACCTTTCCCGCCAGCCGAGACGGGAGAGAGTTACTTCCCGAACGGCGCCGAACCGCGGCCAGGACCTTTTCACCGTCGTCCGACGACTCTCAGTCTGAAGTCTACCAAGAAGACGGGAGACGACGGGGTGGGCGGCTTTGTCAACCTCGAGGGTGGGCTGGCCATCACGCTGAACCTGGAGCTCAACCCCCGGGACCCGTCCGGCATCACGACGCCCTACCGACTACTGGTGCCGACGCTACGGTACGATGTCGGCGAATATGACCCGCCTGCTGCACCTGTCGCCAAGGGGTGGAAGAAGTGGTTGCGAGTGCGCCGGAACAAGACTGACGACCGGCACCACGTGGAGGATACGGAGGCTGAGGAGGGCTTCACCGACGACGACGACGAGGGAGGAGCCGATCGGGATCCTCCCTTTGACGGAGACGAGGTGATGTCAGGTGCAGCGCCCCCGGAGATGCTGGTGCCCGTCAGCCATGAGGGGCCGGAGTACGATGGGGCGCGCGAGAGCGTTCCTAAGCGCAAGAAGTGGTTCGGCCGGAAGGGGTGATCTGTTGTTTTTTTTCTTTCTTTTTTTATGAATTATGACCCGCTGTTGACGATGATGATGACGATGACGACATTAATGATCTGTACTGGAATGGATAGAAATAGATACCCCGTTGGACCCAGTATCATATACTGATTGATAGGCTTATACTATGGCCGCGGTTGATCGATAATCAAGACGGTCTGGACCCTTATGTAATCCCCACGTGATGGTTGATTTCTAAGGAAGAAACGCTGGAATTTCGCAGCTGGGAATACCTTCAGACACCCCACGTCGGTTGTGGTTTTCCCGGAGAATTCTCGTCCTCAATCTTTTTGCTCTTTTGGATCTGATCGGCTTTGGCATCAAACATTATTCAGAAGATTCTGGTTCGGCTTGACGTGCTACCCTATCTTAGCTAATCCGCCGCCATCCAGCCCTTTTTTTCGGTCTCCACTCGCCGCCGCCCATTCCACCCCTCTTCGCTCCCTCTTAATTAAGTCCCCCAGCTGCCCCCCCTCCTCCCTCTTCTCTTCTTTCTTCTTTCCCCCGGTTTATATTCAAACACCGTCAAGCTGTTTTCCTCCGCCTTTCGTCGCTTTCCTTTCTCCTCCCTTCGCTCCTCCTTTGGATTGACCGCCGCTGCCGCGTCTTCCCTGCACAAGAACTCCTCCCCGCCTACCTCGGCTCTTTCGAACAATCTCTCGACGCCGTTGCGCGTCAATCCTTCCAGAATGGCTCACAGCAAAGTCGTCAGTAAGTGCTCTCTTCGCTCATCTTGTGGAGTGACACAATTATGCGTGGTAGAAGGAGAGAGAGACTGACCTGGTACCCCTCCAGTCGTCGGGTCCGGCCCCGCCGCCCACACCGCCGCCATCTACCTGTCGCGCGCGGAATTGAAGCCCGTCCTGTACGAAGGCATGTTGGCGAACGGCACTGCCGCCGGTGGCCAGCTGACCACCACCACGGACATTGAGAACTTCCCCGGGTTCCCCAACGGCATCGGGGGTGCGGAGTTGATGGACGAGATGCGCAAGCAGTCCGCCCGATTCGGAACCGAGATCATCACCGAGACCATCTCCAAGGTGGACCTGTCGCAGCGGCCATTCAAGCTGTGGACGGAGTGGAACGACGGCCCGGACAACGAGCCCGCCCACACCGCCGACGCCGTCATCATCGCCACGGGCGCCAACGCGCGTCGTCTGGATCTCCCCGGCGAGGAGAAGTACTGGCAGAACGGCATCAGCGCCTGCGCCGTCTGTGACGGTGCCGTGCCCATCTTCCGCAACAAGCCCCTGTACGTGATCGGCGGTGGCGACTCCGCCGCCGAGGAGGCCATGTTCCTCGCCAAGTACGGCAGCAGCGTCACCGTGCTGGTCCGCCGCGACGTGCTCCGCGCCAGCAAGACCATGGCCAAGCGCCTCCTGGCGCACCCCAAGGTGACGGTCCGGTGGAACACCGTGTGCGTCGAGGTGCTGGGCGAGGACAAGCCCCGTGGCCTGATGACCCACCTGCGCGTCAAGGACACCGTCTCCGGCAAGGAGGAGACCGTCGAGGCCAACGGCCTCTTCTACGCCGTCGGTCACGACCCCGCCACCGCCCTGGTTAAGGGCCAGATCGACCTCGACGATGAGGGCTACATCATCACCAAGCCCGGTACCAGCCTGACCAGCCGCGAGGGTGTGTTTGCTGCGGGTGATGTCCAGGATAAGCGTTATCGCCAGGCGATTACCAGTGCTGGTATGCTTCTCTTCTTTTCTGTATTATAAAGAAAAATAATAAATACTAACAAACCACAGGAACCGGCTGCGTCGCTGCCCTGGAAGCCGAAAAGTTCATCGCCGAGCACGAGTCCGAGGGTCCCGCCTCCTCCACCGAGAAGCCCGACACCGCCGTGGAGTACAAGTCCAACCCTTTGCTGTGAACTCCTCATCACTCCCCTCTCCTCCCTACAACTTCTCCAGACATGACATGACATGACTTCGACATATGTCCCTTGTTTCTATTCCCACATAGATAGACAGCGATGACATCTCGCTATGGCGGTCTAGACAAGACAATTTCTTGATCTTCATATCGTTTCAGTTTCACTCCACTTCATTTCATTTCACGTCCTTCATTCATGTCTGGACCTGCTTCCCTGTGCCCCAATCATTTTGTTTTCTTTTCTTTATGAATTTGGTTTTGTTTTTACTATAAATGGTTGTATAGACTCAGCGTTTTATTGTTCTCCCTTGTTATATGTTTGTTTGTTTGTTTGTTTACAAAGGGAAGAGAAGAAGACGAAGAAGTAGAGAAGAAAGAAAGAAAAGAGAAATTCCCATAGAATAGATACAATACATACATAGAATTAAACAAACGGTCCTCGAGGATTGATTGATTGATTTATTGATTGATTTCTTCCGTTCTTTTACTTACTGCAACACTCTTACTTACCTACCTACTTACCTACCTATTTTCCTATCTCACTACATAAGTATCGTAGGCTGGATCGTTCGTTATTGTATATTCTTTATCTATATTTGAGTAGGTTAAGTAGGTATAAACGTATTTACTTTATTCTATTAGATAGTCTTGACTTGAATTTACTTAGAGTGAGATACTGAGAGGTAGTATCAGCTAAGGAGGGAAAGAGGGAGAGAGAAGCCTGGGTTGAATATGTAGAATGTAGAACAAGCAAGTGTGTATCTGATTCATTCGGTGTTTAATGACTGATCATCATTGAAGTCGGATGGTAAGATTGGAGTGGACGTAGGGTTAGGTTGCTGTGAGCTCGTCGATGGTATGCCATTTGTGTGTGCGCCCTGATTAGCAGCAGTAGGAGTAGCATTGGCGAATTGTGAGACGGAGGAGGGCGTGCTCGAGACAGGGTGGCTGGTACTCCCGTTCTCGTCAGACGAGGAAGAGAAAGAGGGTGCGGTTAGTGCTGCTGCTGCTGCTGTTGCAGGAGGAGGATGAGGGGCGACACCATTCGCGACACCCGTACTCGCCCCAGAGGATTTAGATTTATTATCTGCCAACTCTCCCTCAGGCATCCACAGTTTAAACGGATGCTCCTTACACCACCGCTCTTTCAGCTTCCGCGACTTCTTCTCCCACTCCGCGAGTGTCCGTCTCCAGCGATCACAGATCTCTGCGTTCCGCTGCCGATTGACCTCGCTCTGCTCGAGGTACGGCAGTTTCTCCTCCGCGGCTGCCTGGCGCCACATCAGACCCAGGGCGGCGCGGATTTCATCCCGGGCAGCTCGTGCGTTGGGATCCCCTGTCGCGGCGCGGCGCGCCTCGTCACACTGCGCGCGACACTTGCCCCAGTAGTCCTTCTGGTACAGGAGGAACGGGTTCAAGCCGGTACGGGCGGGCCGCGGCATGGGGGGCCCGATTTCCGCGTGGACGGCGGCCAACATGGCTTGATCGTAGGCTCGACGACGGACGTCTTCAGGAGATAGTGGTGCTGCAGTTGAATCTCCTATATCGGAGGATGAGGGTGGTTCTTTTCTCTTCTGGCCGGTTGCTGCGGGTGTCGAGGTGTTCGATTCGAAAGACTTGCCTTTCTCGGGGACGAGGGGACTCGGAACTTCAATAGGCCCCAGGACCGAGTCCATCACCTCGGACGCGGCTCGAAGACCCGAGAGGTATGCGCCGTGCACAGTGGCTGGATGCGTGCCACAGGTGGCCTCGCCTGCAAAGTGTAGGTTGCCGAGCCGGGTCGCCATCAGGTCGTAGTCTCCTGGGAGTGCGTGTGCCGCTACGTATGAGTAGCTACCGCGAGTGAACCGGTCTGTACCCCAGCGCGTAACTATAGTCTCCAGCGGATCGGGAACCGCAGTGTGTTTAAACACATTGCGGAGTTGGCTGGTCACTTCGGCGACGAGTTCCCCGTCCGGCGTGCACTCCGCTTGGAGGGCGGCGTCTCCGGCCATGAGAGCGATTAGGACCGGAAGTCCGGTGGTCTTCATGCAGTTCCAGAAGAGATAGAAACGGCCACGGTTAGCGGAGTAGTCTTCTTGGACCATACTATCTCGGTTGTTCGGCTCGCGAAGGAGACCAAACATGTCTCGTTCTATATCCCAGAATGGCTGATCAAATACCAGAATCACCTTGTTCAGGACCCCAAAGCCAAGGCGATTGATGGCGGCGCGTTTCCAGTCAGGTAGTGGCGGCGAGAACTGAATCGACTGGGTTTTCAAAACGCCCAAGGAGCCGGTGAAGACTACTCTGTCGGCCTCGAATATCTCTCCGTCTTCACAATGGACTGCTGCTCTCTGATTCGCCGTCTCTGAAGGGTCATAAGAGATCTTGGTTACAATCTTGTTGGTCCGTACATCGAGCTTGCTCGGCAGTGACCATAAGCCATAAGGGAGCTGCTGATATCCACCGACGACCTGTGAGTGCTCGCCCTCAAATTCATTTCCCATATCCTGATCCCAACCCGAGAGACTGAGCTTGCCGATGTTCACCGCATTTGCATATTCGAGATTGGCAAAGTGCCAGTTGAGCAGACGCATGTCTTTAGGGGTCAGGGGAAGCATGCGCCTGTACTGTTTCACGCCCTCATCCATCACAGCTCCCAGGGTTGGGTATTTGGATGCTCGAACAACAGGATCAAGATTAAGCGAGTCATTGGGAGAGATCCCGTCATTCAAGTTCCACCCCATCGCCTGGCAGGCCAGCGCAGCTGGCTGTTCCTCGGTGGGGCCGAGATCGGCCACTGGGGCGCCGGGTGCTTTGATGTCGGCGGTTTTATGGCCGACTCCTCGACGCACTCGTTTCGCAGGAAGCAATAGCCCGATGGTCCCGGCTGCCCTGGCTTCTTCGTATTGCCTTACGGTAAGACCGTCACTGGCTACCACATCACGACCTGAATCAATGAAATCCCGATCTCCCTCCGCAGTCGATACGACAACAGACTTGTGTCGATAGAACCCAGAGCGATCCAGAACGTCATTGTAAAGCCTTTCATCCATCGCATCCCGAACTTCGTCTACTGGCGAACCGTCTATATCGTAGATAGTCGAGATGTCTCGCAACAAATGGTACGGAAGGGCCAACTGGCCCCGAATGATCGCGTCTAACGGATTCCCATGGTCGAACCCTACTATGATATGCGCCCCCATCTCGGCCTTGGGGACCATACCAGGTGGCATTCCAGACGGTTGGAGGCTTCGCAAAGGGTGTGAGTAGATACGACCTCCTATCCTGCGTCTTCCTTCCACAAGAACCACACGCGGTGACGTGAAGGAGTCCTGATACTGGTGGAACAAGCCCTCTAACTGTCGTGCACAGCCCAACCCCGCCATCCCTGCGCCAACCACCACGATCACAGGGCCTTCCTTGCGCCGGCCTTTCCTGGGTGTCGCCAGGGACACAGGGATCTCGACACAGCCAAAGTTGATATACCCGTGTCGAACGAGCCATTCATATGCGAACGCGGCCAGATTCATCCAGCGATAGTCTTTAACACACCCCATGGCCTCCTCCTTCGTCACGCTTACCATCGGATTACGGGTCCAGAGTCGAAGGATCCCGTTTCGGATATTGAGGTATACGGTGACATGGAGATGACACAGATGATCTTGCAACGCCTCCTGTTCTTTCCTATGGAGGGCATAGGGATCCAGGCGAGACGCATACGCTGCCGCGACACACTGCTGTGCATAGACCCCCGTTGGAAGCCTAGACGGGATGGATGACTTGGGACGGTACTTTGGAGAGCCGGGTACAAAATCAGTGGCGTTGGAACTTGCTCGCAAGTCGGGCGAAGAGAAATTATTAGGAAGGGCTGACGGCAGCATCGACTGTTTCAACACCGAGAGAGACGCCATCGACGTCGTTGTGGCCGACTCATCGGGAGTACCATCCTGGGATGCATGACTCGTAATATGTGATATAGCATCGACCTCGTTGACGCTACTCCTTGTATCCCGAGAGCTGGAAGAATCCGAAGACATTTTCCCATTTGGAGTATGATGGAGATGTATTGAACTCGACGGCAAGAGGCTGGGCGGGCCTTTCAGGTGGATCTTGGGGTCTCTGTCGGACGGATATGATTGCTCAGCGACTCGAGGCAGACCCTCATGGTATGGAAGTAAGGGACGCAGCCCATCTCCATTGATGTGGTTGCTAGTTTGCGACCTTCCATTGCCGTCGGCTCCTGCCAATTCACGGAGATGCCCATTGAGACCCTGGGTCCCGATTGTGGTGGTAGTGGCTTCCATACCTGCAGGGAAGGAGGGGAATTCCCGGCTAGGCAGGGGCGACGGAGGTCCTCGCAGGGCGTGTGATATATGGGGAATCCACCCTAACCGGCACAAAGACGTATGAAATTAGAACTACTCTCCTCGCACAGAGAGCCCATCCATAGCACGAGAATACAATATGGTCAAATCCGAATCTTTTGTTCCATAGTGGGTCCACATCTAATGGCTGCGCTGGGGTGGCGTCAGGAAAAGGCTCGGGAAAAAGGCACCATCATATCATGGCAGGACGCTGAAAACCACGTCAGATATTGACTGTGCGAATCATGCGATGGATACGAAGAACCGGGAACAGAGAAGACAACGGGACTGGGATATACAGAAGGATGGGGTTGCAGGTCCACTCACTAAGGGCAAATTGGTCATGTATGTGCGCATGGATGCAGTTTCCAAACAGGCGGAAACTCAGGTCGGCCTCTCAAATACAAGCATATAACAGCGTGGGAGTCGTACAGGCTGCACAAACACAAAGAGTATATCTCATATCAACATATACCCCAGTATGGATCGTGACGATGAAGGTCACCGAGAAAGGAAGAGAGCGGATTGGGTGAGCAGCAAAAGTGCACGGGAAGCCTGGAAGCCTGGAAGCCTGGAAGCCTCGGGCAACTTTCCCGCGTACATTTCAGTCCGAACATTCTCCGCCTCCCTTTCTCTTTTCCGTCTCTCACACATACACACACACCTTCTCGATCGCTTTATTTTCATATCCAGTCCCTCTGTTGGATCATGAACGAACATGAACGTATTAATATAATGGCAGGCCCACAGATCTATCACAGTACAAGCATTTCGGGACGTGTTTGCCCACGTTCTACGGTGACGGATTGCAGGCTCGACGGTTCGACCATGCCAACAAGTACACACTCCCAGGCATAGATATTGCATGGAATGGATCATTAATGGGAGGTGACCGAGGATATTTATATCTCTGTTCTACTTATTTGATTATTGGAACCCCGGTGGTCTTCGACTGGTCCCAGGTTACACATCTGACACTGAGTCGGTTGCCTATCCAGCACATAAAGAAGAGAGCAAGTCGCCCGAGGATGGAATTCGCAATCCTTTCGGACCCGGACGGCCTACAGAAATGGGAGATAATATGTGTCATACTCGTAGAGATCTATCAAATCCATAGGGGGCAACTCGGGACCCACGGTGAATTCTATTATATATACATAGGAAGTCATGTAGACGTAGTAACGGAAATTAGACGCCCGAGCTTCTCCGCACATGGGTATGTAAGCCGTACATCTCACCATCCGCGCCGTCTCCATCCTGGAAAATTTCAGAGTCGTGGTCCGTGAACTCGTCATGGTATAGGCCCCGGCTCTTCCTATGCTCGGGCGAGTGGTCACTGCCACTTTCGTCATCGATCACCAGATCGACATTATCATCGTCGAAGTCGTTAAAGTCGATGCGTGCCTCCTCATCGCGCGCGTGAAACGGGGCGGCCGCGGGGGCAGTCGGATCTCCCGAGAACGTACGATCGGTCTGGGAGGAACTGCGGATGCCAGCCCGTTCTTGTTCTTCCAATTCCTTGGCCCGTGCCAAGGTTCTATATCACGATGTCAGCGTGGTCTCAGACCGGAATATCGGAGGACATATCACGGCCCCCACTGGAATTCTTACCTCCTGTATATATACCATCCCGTAAAGATGCCAATACAGACCGTCGCGAAGATACTGCACACATTCACGGCTTTCGATGCTATGCTCATTTCCTGGTTCTTTTCGTAGAGCAGGCGAATGCGGCTGCCGATGAACGCGGGCACCAACAGTTTCGGGGAAATGATGGCCGTCGCCAGTCCATAGGTCCAGGGTTGCACCGAGGGGAAGGTGGATACGGCACCATTGCAGACCGAGTACGGCAGCGGACAGAGGCGGATCATACATAGCAACTTGAGGCCGTCATACTTCAGTGTCAGCGACAGGGCGGCAAACCGCTTGTCCCGTTCCATCAGACGATGGACAAACCCCGACAAGATCGTCCGGGAGACAATGAGGGAGCAGGTGGAACCGAGCACCGAGGCGGTCGCATAAAGGATCCAGCTATTAACCGTGTGAGCGTCGCGACGACCAGAAGGACCCGCGGGCGGGGAACCTACCCTTTCCAGACACCAAAGATATAGCCGGACATGGTCCCAAAGGTGGACCAGCCCACCAACGGCGGGAAGGAAACGAAGAAGACACACCACCAGAGGGCAATGAAGGCCCACGGCGACGTCTCCCACTGCTCCGCCACTGGCCCCAGCCAGATAAAAACCTTTCCGGTGAAAGCCAGGAAGCCGGCTGCTAAAACGTTGAGGAGCAAGGCGGCGAAGACGGCACCTACCCGTTGCCACAAGGTCATCCTCCTCCAAGTGCGCAGCATATGCCGGGATGTCTTGTTATAACGCTCGACGATCTGGTCCCATAAGGTCGGCTGTCCGTTCAACGAGAGACCGGCCGAACGTCGTCGGCCGGGTGCTAGATGACTCCATGGCATCTGGTTATCCTCGTCGTCTTCCGCAGAGGAGAGGGGCGAAGGGGGCGAGGTCGAGACGGACAGGGCCTGGGCGGTGGACGTATAATCCGCCGGCATATTGACGAGGCGGGAAGGAGAGAGAGAACGAGAGGGAGATTTCCTTTTGGATTATTTTTTTTAACCTGCGAGAAGTGGTGCCAGCGTGGTTTTAGTGGAACGATCGGCGCCCGTGGAGATTGGGTGTGATGGGTCTGGGGGAGAAGTCAGGATTGAAAGTGTTTTTTTTTTTTTTTTGCCTCTGCACAACCACACCCACACCGCGTCGAGATCGTCCAGTCTTGTCCAGACACTCTCGTCCATTCAAGAGGGCGTGATTGGGGTGCCCTCGAGAACTATCTAGTTGCGCATGAGAGGGAGTTGGTTGGATGAGAGAGGGAGTTCGTCCGGCCGCTTCCCGAGATTGAAGAAAGGAGAATGCGGAGGGATCGGAGCAGGTGAGGGTTCCGATGAGAGAAGAGTGATGCAATTCGGCAGGTACTCAGAGTGCGGATTGTTTCATTACCCTTTGGTGTGAAATCATGTATGGGACTATTAGGTAGTACTGTCGGTAGGAAGCTGAAGAAGTTTCTCGAGGAGAATTGCAAGGTGTTCTTGAGTTGATTAGGCTGATGGAGTAAGCGATAATAAGGTAATCGGTCGAGATACGATCATTGATTGACTGATTGATTAGGCGTTGAGATTACCTGTTCGTATTCTGATTACAAGTCATTTCTTACCGTCCCATCTCTTCCTCACGGTTTGCCTAACATTGCGCGGTATTTATTGGTGATTGATTACAACATCCCGTATGACTCTGTATTACTGCCTCAATGGTCTGCCTGACGAAAGACCACCAACACACCAGATCAGATATAGATCATTAATTGAATAGGACAGTATCTGGTAAGTATTATATCACGGGGTATATCTTCAGAGTCATAATACAGGGGACAGATATTGAGAACCAATGGTCAGACGGCAGATCGACCAGATCAGTCTAGAATTATAATAACCTTGTTGACCATGGATGGTCTCTGAACTTCCCCCACATCCTACAGTGGATGGATGGAATTGGAAATCGATCAATAATCACAAACAAACAAATAGAATAGAACAGAACAAGTGCAAGAAGAATATGAATAAGAAGAAATGAACAATGAGAAGAAAAAAAGAAGAAAAGAAGAAAAGAATGAAAGAAAAAGTAGTCAAGTGTTATCCATCCCAAGGTACTACTATATACTAGGTACTAAGTTGGGAGGCACCTGATTCCCCAGGCCAACCGTCATCCCCTTTGATCTTCTTTCTTTCTCCCTCTTTCTTCTTCTCTCACTTCCCCTTCTTTCACTCCACACACTCTCTCTCTTCTTCTCTCCCTTCTTTTCTTTCCCTTCTTTTTTATCCAAGTTATAGTTTGCGACCTCTTTTCTTCCCTTTTGGTTTCTTTCTCCCCGCGTGACTCTTCCCCCCCCTTATCGATCATTCCTGGGGTGGATGCGATGTGATCGTCACTGGTTGTCTCAGTCCCCTATCGCATTACCATCCACCCATCGATCGATCCTCTTTTGATCTCTACATTATCCCCGGTCTTTTGAATTCCCTCCACAAAGAAAACAAAGAAGACAAAGCAATGGAATCGCTGTGAATCGCGTGGTTGGTCCTGCGGTGTTATTTCCCGATCTTATCGCTAGCTAGCTGTTCCGGCTAATCTAGTCTCCCCGGTTTTACCCCTCACCTCCCAATCCCATCATCCACTTTGCACCCTCGTTGTCACCTCCCATCGCATACACCGTCGAGCCCACCATGATCGAGGAGACTCTGCTCGAGGAGTGTCTGCGGATCCTCCAGGATGGCTCGCTCGACGAGGAGGAACAGGCGGAGAAAATCGAAGACGTCTTACGGGAAAAGACCACGTTGTCGGGCGCGTCGCTAGAGAATGCCGTGTTGGACGTCCTTTGGCGACATCGCAGTCGCACCGTGCCAGACTCCTCTCCTCCGCCGCCCCGCCCCACCATTATTCGTCGCTCCTCGCCCGCCCCCTGGCAAATGGCCCGGTCATCCACACCCCTGTCTCCTCATTCGAATCTGGGCACCAGCCCCGGCAGTGCCTCGTTCCTCCAGAGTTCCCGGGGGGGCTTCTCGCGACCCCCGCTCTCCTCCACCGTCTCCCCCTTCACCTCGCCGCGCCCGTCCCCGAGACTCGCCCTCGCCCAACCCATCCCACACTCGCCCAATCTGAACGCCTACGAGTTCTCCGATCAGAGCCAGGTGTCGGACTTCTATGGCGACTTCGGCAGCGATAGCAACGTGGACTGGTTGGTCGCCGATGATGCCAACAGCACAACCTCGTCCGTGGGAGCGCTCAGCGCGACGGCCCCCGAGTTTGTGCCCGATATGACCCCCCATGATATCCTACGCACCGTGCTGGGCGACAAACGGTCCAATGACGAGATTGAGGCGGCTCTGGAAGCCAACAGTTACGATCTGGGTGCGACCATTGCGGCCCTCTCCCAGCCAAATGATGCAGAAACCCTGTCTCAGCAGATAGAGGATGGCCGCGTGGTGGTCGGGAAATCGATGATCATGGAACCGCCCAGGGCCGTATCATCACCGAGCCAGAATCGCAGCCCGGTGGTCTGCAAATACTGGCTGTCGACGGGCCAATGTCTCCGGGCAGATTGCCGGTTTAGTCATGATCTGACGAATCACCTCTGCAAGTAAGTATCTCCGGGTGGCCTCACCGGGGGGGGGGGGGGGGGGGACATGGGTGACAAAGGGGCCGGAAAACATATGGGGGAATGGGTACATGCCTTCCCGGTCA